>JAPDSC010035376.1:0-30903 GCA_026290005.1 Latrodectus geometricus
ATTTATTCTTTTTTTACTGTAAAATTCTACAAAATTCGTTTTTTTTTCAATTTAGTTAATTTTTAGAATAAATATATAATTTACGACTCTGTCAAAATAAGCAAATATGACTTTATTAGTATTTGCATTTCACTCCGTCCCTTACTTTGAAGTCATGATTTGTCCATAAAAATTTGCTATGCTGCTTTAAAGTAAACAATTTTTTCATTTAATTTTAATCTCAGTTATTTGTAGTTAATTTTTTAAATATTAAATAAAAAAATTCTCCATAAAATTACTTTGTTTTCATTGTTTTTTATTTTAAAAATAAATTATTAGAAGAAATCGTCAATAAAAGCTTTGTTAGTTTTAATTGTCAAGATTTCGGTAAAGTTTCCTTTAATTTCTTAAATATAAGAACAGTGAGCTTCTATTTGATCTATGAGGAAATCATTTCTTGGCTTTGTTCGATTATTATAAAATTCTATCGCTAACTTAAAATCGTATAATATTTTTTTCCACATCATTTACGAAAATATTTTAATATATTAATAGTTATCTCTTTTTATAATGATAGTAACTCTCATCTGGATGCAGTTTTATAATTTATATTTTCAAAATAAATTTCATTTGCATATTTAATTTTTTATAAAGTAAATCTTAGTTATCAATTAAAGATCTCAATTTTTTTTAAAAAAAAAATTGAAAACATAGTTAAATTAGCTTTCTAAAGAAAGAAATTTAGGCTATTCGTTCTTAAATGCTGATTGCTCAATTACTTTCTTGAGAAAATAATAGCCTCATAACAGACAGAGAAAAGGTTATTTTAATACATGTGTGTTACAAAAAATCTATCTTTTTCCAATTCCTATTATTATTTCACATTTTATATTTATCTTGTCCAAATTTTCTATTGTTAATAAACTACTTTTTATTCATCCACTCAAATTCAAATTCATTTTTTTAAAACTTGTAGTAAATGACACTTGATGTACATGCAGTTTTTTCAAGTATTAATTCATTAATTTAGTTTAATTAATTAATTAATTTTTATATAGGGGAAAAATACACAATTGCATTGTGGTGCTATCTGTTGGCATTAACAGTTTCTATATGTATCTTTTCATTTCTTACATTCTTAAATTTATTCATTTTTAATATCTTTTAAATAAGTTTATTATTTTTTTAGAAATTTCAAATTTGTTGTTTTGAAACAAATTACAGAGAAAATGCATACGTGTGTGAGAGTGATTTTTAATTTTAAAAAAAAAATGAATGATTATGAAATGATTGAGTAACGTACTTTTTGGAATATAGTGAATTAAAAAATTTGTCTAGGAATGACAATGTTGGTAGAATTCGGCGTAGAATTTTCATGTTTTCGGATCAATTACAAAAAAACCAAACAAACTGTATTAATGGTATCACCCCTTGCTTCACAAACGAACAATGTGAAATTTAATAAAAATTAACGAAAATAAAATTGTTCTTTGTTGACATAAGATGGAATTGATTTTAAAGAAACTTTTTTTATATATTACTTGTCACTATACAAAATATTGTAAGCCAAATTGTTAACACTTGCATAATTAACACGATATAACTTGATTATAAGGGTAATTAGACCATGACCTTAGGCTATCATTTCATTCGTCTCTTATTAAGCAAAATACTATTTGACTTAACTTGTTCATCAATTAAGAAATTCCAAAAGTTCAGTTACACAACTGTAAGATATTTCCATATACTTAATATATAAATTAACAATCCTTATAGACAACCCATATAAGGCAGCGTGTTTTCCTGGACTCGAAAAATATCCTTCCAAAATTAAGCCCTTAAATTGCGAATTTGTCAGTAAAGCGTCTGACATCTATTCGTTTTCATGTCTTGTTTTGTCTGAGATGACTTTATTTGGATATCACTTTCCTTTTCCTACAATGTACCATCCCTTTCTCAATTTTCTTCATTGGCCAAAGTGACGGCGGGAGTCGGAGAAAGTCGGGAGGCGGAGTATGTATCCGACTGAGGAATGGTTTTGCAAAAGGACACCAACATTCGGAGAGTAACATTCCCCTAGAAATGTCTCACATTCGTCATACCAACTCGAATCAGAATAATCCGTACTTGTGGTGGAATGGGATTTATATTTTTTTAAATTTTTATTCCATGTAAATATAAATATATTCATATTTTAATCGATGTGTTTCTTTTATAATTTTGATGTAATTAACGAACTTTAAAATTCTCATGTGCTTTGAGTATTTATATTTGCAACTTTATAAGAGTCAAGATGTACTTAATCTGATGCATTTTATTTCGTACTTTCTAATAAAATTTTCTACTGTATTCACTGAATAAGAGAAATAAAAAGTTAAATTATTGGAAAAGTATATGTAATGCGGACTTTTTTTAAAGTTAAATGATATTAAATTATTTTCCATTAAAAAAGTGTTCAATCCAAATAAGATTGCATGCAAATTCTGTAACTCCAAGAAATTTTTTTCTTGGCCATGAGTTTTAATGTAAGTATATTGTTTTCCATTCATATTCTGGCTAAGCTCTAAACATTCCAGTTGGTGTATTAAAATCTCAAGACAATGATGGTTACGGATCAATATTGCAGTATCTATCGTATTCGAGAATTTTCTCTGAGATTTTAGGAGAATTCCTCCAGCACCGTATTTCGAAACTCAAACATGATGGTTATCTATAAATTATTTAAAATACCCAACGCATTTAGGAAAATTTTAGTTTTTTTCGCCCATATGAATTGCGACTCACCATAAAATGTTGGTAATTTACCATCTGATGGAGCATTTTTGCAAGAGCATCGATTTCTGTGCTTGGCATGCTTTTTTAATCAGTCTCTTGGCGAAGAGTGGTTCGTTTCCGAAAAACGGCGCCACACTCTTATCCCCTTCTTCCCTGTCAAAGGTACTCAGTCGAACGCTTCTGGCGAAAACTTAATTTCGGCTGTAACTTGTAACAGATTCCGTAATGAGGCCGAGCAACACGCAGCTCACCTCGGAGGCTTTCTCGCAGTGGCGTTAACTTTTGCCCCTCGATTTTTTCCTTCTTCTTGCTTTTATTATTATTAGGCGCCTCCCCTCTTGTTTTTTAATTTCATCCTCTTCAGAGAGTGTCTCTGGATGTATTCCCAACTTGATGAAGTTTACCCCTTGTTTCTTCTCCAGACGACGGTATTCATAAGTTCAGAAACAAGTGGATCCGTGCACAAACTTCCCTTTCTTTAGTTGAAGGTTGCTTTCTGAATTTAATCAGAGATGGTTTGCCTTCATTTTAACAATGTGTATTAATAATATTGTCATAATTTTTAACGTTACGTAGTAATTTAATATAAAGATATTAATAGCAAGCAAGGCTGTTATTTTTAATGTTGCAATTTTTATGCAATAATAAAACAAAATTATCTGCCACCCAATTTATTTTTTTGGCGGGCACTGGGTGATTGATTCTTTCCCCTTACGAGGCCGGAAATTGCTACTCATTTAGCGTGACCCGGTGGGCACCTATGAACCAAGTCACACAGGAAAGTAGCATTACCCACGTCAAACCACCACAAACCCGTTTATAAGATGGGCCACATTCATCCATCATTTCAGGAGAAGGAAAGAGAAAGTACATCCATCATGCCCGAGCCGGGATTCGAATCCAGGTACTCCCCATCCGTAGTCAGGTACGCTGACTACTAGACAGGGTAGGCGGACGTCATAATTATATAATTTTATCAGCGTTCTATTATTACGTATTAGAAAAACCAAAAATTTTCTTCATTGGGTGAAAGTAATAATTCCTAAATCTAATACTAAATATGCTTTTTTTAATAATTTTGTTGGATTTAGAAAGACGAGGGATACTTAGTGCCAAATGTTTTCACCATCTTCATAGGTTACGCGGAGGAGAATTTTTAAAGCAATTTTTAAGCGCTGCACCTTAATTCTTGTAGAATCAAAATTGTAAAAGGGAAAATACAAATTAGGGATTGAAAATATGAATGGTGTTTATGATCCCGATACCTGTAACAGCCAATTAAATGCAATTTTGGTACCGTCGATTCAGTTCAGGCAATTTTTTCTTAAAGATACACCACGCACTGTTGCATCGTCGTCGAAAGTGTCTATAAAATATCAAAAACTATTGAAGCTGTCCACTTGTTAGCAATCGTAAGTATTGCCTAGAACCTAAAAGATTGACCTGAATACAGTTATAAATATTTTATGCAACGCAAGTCCAAACATAGGTGCATAAAGTTCACACCAAAATAATGGATTTCTTTTTCCCCAAACTAATTAAAATGTTTAAAATAGTTCATTTTTTAATAAAGGGCAGTCAATAGCTCCTTAATATAATACTTGAATAAAATCACAAAGACTAAGGTCTGGAGATCTTGGTGGCCATATGAATGAGGTAAGTTAGGATTACCCATATGTCTAATCCAACATTGAGAAAGTTTTTCTCTTTCTCAATAATATTGGAGATGATTTTTATAGCATAAATATAGTTAACATAGTTCATACAGTTAATATTTGTAACTGAAATTTCTTGAAATTAAATTTTACTTTTCTCCTGGATTGTGCTATTTTCAACTGAAAAACTTTTTAAAAAAATTATTCATGTACATTAATTTGTAAAATACCTTTGAATTTAAAAAATACATACTATTAATACTTACATATTTATTAATACTTATATATATATATATATATATATACCTGATTATAGATTATATTTATAAAGTCAAAACAATAATTAATAAACTACTTTCACTTATTCCGATTGCATTAGCAATTAATAGGATAAAAAATATATTAATTTACACGCATTCTCAGTTACATTCCTTAATTTCTTTCCTATAGTATCTTATGCAACTAACCAAGGAAATTGTTTCTAAGTGTAACAGAATTATATTAAGAAATGAATATTATAATTTTTTTTTAAAATATGAAGATTATGTACAGATTAAGTTATAATATTTGGCACTTTTTAGGTTATATAAAGGAAATCTTAATAATAATGTAAATTCCTTTAAATATTTTCAATAAAATAAATATTTGAAATTAGCGTATTTCATTACTTTTAGCTACACGTATATTAATAACTGAAAAATATGTAAAAACATTATTTTTTACAATTCTAAGAAGTTTTTCGTATGCATCACAGTTCATAGGAAAAGTATTTCCGAAAATTGAATCATTTCTTTGCAATGTTGTAATTGAATACATGTCTCGAAGATTTGCGTTTGCAAAGTTTATTAAATTTCCAGCCATCCGCGCTACATGTTCCCCACAGTTATGGATAGAGATTTGAGTACGAACCCTGCCTTGCACACGATAAACACCTAAGACACAAGCCCCACTCCCACCCCTCCACGGTGTCACGCCGCACTCCCGCCTTTTCACTAACCTCTTTCCGGGAATATCTATCTAATTATGCTGTTCCGAATTTTTCCTGTGCAGCCTGCCCTCCAGGCATTGACGCAATTACACCAGGAACCCCTGCACGAGCAAAACAAGAGCGATCGGAAAACAGCAAAGCAGTTTTCGTCTAATTTGGACGACTAGCGCAATTAAAGCTAGCAAACGAAAATTAGCACACATTTTCCCTTTTCTCGACTCTTCATTAAAACTGCAGAAAGCTATCCTTCCACCCTTTTTACTGTTTGTTTATAATTATTCCCGAAAACTTTGCGCGGTTTCGGAATCTTTTCCCTCTGTCTCCCCGACGTCCTCCGGCTAGAAATGATTTTCCTTCGATATGGAATGGGGAAAAAAAGAGGGAAAAAAGGACTCTGGCAAGGAAAATTTCCCCACTCACCGTATCGTTAAGAGTTAGAAGCAATTAAAGATGTATGGCAAAATTTTGATGGAAAACTTAAAATTTCAACTTTCCATTTGGCTGTGGGGAGAACTGGCAACCCTTGCCTTCATTTAGTTTGCGTTAATTTATGAAACTTTTTGTCCTTTTCATCTTATTTTCAGTGTTTTTTGAGTGAAATTTATAAGCAAATCTAGAATAATAAAACTTATAATGAAGTTAAGTAAAGAGAGGAAGTGAAACTTGAATTCTCTCATCAAAGGTACGTCATTAGAATATAATTCTGTCAACATTACATGGCAGACTGACTTTTTAAGGTGTGGTTTTTTGCGCAGATAGCGTTTTCTAGAAATTCAAGGACAAACAATTCCTTGAATTGGTTCATTATGATTTTCTTCATAATTTCGAAACGTTCATTAAGTCAGATATGTAATACATTGAAAATTTAAATTCTAAGTAACATAAATGAAACGAATTGAAAATTTAACAATTGATGATTTAATATGTGTTTATTTGCTGTATATTTAATTATTAATAATCTGAATACCGTTAACGATAATATCACCGCTAAATATATTATTTTCCTGAACAAGATTTCCATGTTCAGAAACTTAAACAGTTGATTGTGAATCAGTGGAAAAACGCTTACTTTTCTCTAGAAAATTTGTAAATGTTTGTATTTTCTCTCTCTCGCTCTCCTTTGTCCTTTCCTTATATAAATGGGTTGTGACTGGTTGCCTACCTTATAAAGAAATGCCTATGGTATGTGTGTACTGAGGAAGTCGGACTCCACACCAAATTACGGTTCAGTTGGAAAAATGGAGCAGCGCACCCCATAGTGCAAGTCTAGTTGGCACAAGTCAACAACAACAACATCTTATAAACCTTATCTTTATTCTTATCTCTTACATATGAATAATTCCGTTTCGTAAATGAGCTCATAAATTGCTTATTTAGATACTAACAATCCACTATTTCTCTAAATAATTGGAAGGAAACCATTATTAGAAAGCTGCAAATTTTTATAAATTTGACTGGACTTTGACTGGATTTCGTTGGGGTTTCAAGTGCTTTTTAAGGACTTCATTAAATTAAAGCCTGTTTTAACCATTTTCGGAGTTTTTTTTTCTTGAAATATCTTCCTCACTCCATAAATTACTACCTATTTAAAACTGTGATACTTCTCCATTTGTATCCATTTCTTAGCACATTATGGGAAACAAATACTGCCTTTCAATTTATACTTGAATGTTTAAGAGGGGATGTATTTAAGCCAGCATAAATACAAACACACAAAACGCATTTTAAAAGTTATTACTTAAGATTCTAAAAGATCTTACCTGATTTTAAATCAGTATTTAAGACTGATTTACGATTCCTACCCTTTGAACAAATTGAGACTTTAAAAAGCCTAGGCGTGAGCGTTTATGTAATGTCGCTTATTACAGTTATAACGTTTTAAATATAGCTATTAAACATCATTTATTCAATGGCCACTTCAAATAACCCGTCGGATGAAAAATACCATCCTTCTGACTAAGCCAGATATTATCTTTTTTCCCATTTTAGAAAGAATTTTTGCGAAAATTGTGTCTTAGAAGAGGCAGTAATAACAATCCTCGGACATCAAGGTACCATTTTCGTTTTCGCGAATTTAGAGAAGGTGATTTAGTCTCTTTTTTGGCATGATTCCTCGTTTCTCGATCCAGTGCAGGTAGTTACTGGAAATAATTTTTACATCTTTAAAGTGAGGATGGAAGAAAAAAAAAAGGGGGATGACGATTGTCGCGTTCCAGTCATCCACTTTCGGAGGGAGTGTCACGTGATGTATGATGTATCTCTTTTAAGCAGCTCCAATTCCTATTTTACCTCTTTAACAGTCACGTGAATCACGTGGGTGTACAGTAATATCCAAACGAAAACGACATCAGAATGCGAGCTTGATGACGAGAGAGACAAAGAGAAGGTGACAATATTCGACGGGGAGTAGCGAAAGGACACAAATCGCTTTTCGGTAGCAATTCATGAAAAGATACAGCGTGCAAAAAAAAAAAAAAATAACTTTCTTAACTGGAGTACGAAAAAAAAGGGGAAAAGGGAGTGAGAGAGAGAGGGAAAAACAGGGATGAGGTGCCAAGTCGAAATCAGTGTCCTGTAGAATCATTAAGGTATCTCCCCGGGAAATCCCGAAACGTATTCATAAGTCACTTTTCTGGTTCGCATAGACCGCCTGCAAGACAATAACTAGAGGGAAGAGAATCGGTGGATTGCAAATTTTCCCTCCTCCCTCCCACGCATCCTTTCTCTTCCTCACAGCCCGTCTTTCTCTGATATACTTTCCCTTGAGTTCATCATGCACAATCATACTTCCGAAGTGAATATCGTCACTTGATCTTTTTTTTTTTCGTAGGCCCCTACACCCCTCTACTCAACCCCTGTCGGGTACATCCCACCCACCGTCATCCATAGGAAAAAAAAAAGTACGGAGGACGGAATTTTGGAGGTCGCTTAACATCATGATGATGCGAGGTGAATTTTCCGGAGCTTCTCTTTCTTTGGGACTTTTCTCCCCCTTTCTCTCCCCCACCCCTCTCCAGAAAATCTCGAATCCTTCTCTTAGCCATCCATCCCTTTCAAAGTGTGTTAAGTTCTAAGCCCCTTCCTTTCCTAGAAAAGAGAGGTACTTAAGAAAAATTGTCGTATATTAAATAAAATAAAATGAAAAATTGTAGGAATAACTTCCCTAGTCAGAGACCAATGATTCTCGTCTTCTTTTTCTTCCCCGTTTTTTTCCCCTTTCCATTTTTATGTATGACGTATTATTACGTTTCTTCTTCATTTTATTCTTCCTCTCTTTGTCTACTGATTTTTCTTCTCCCCCCACCTACAAGATGAGGGAACATCTAAGGGAATTATTTTTAAACTTCGATGCTCTAGCTACTTTTTTTTTCGCCCCCAACTTGGGTTTCGATTGAGATGTGGAAGGAGTGAAATTGATGGGAAAATATAATGAGCCCAACTATTTAATTTGAATGATGTTTTGTGAGAGATTTTAATGCCCTTGTCAAAATTTATGGCAAGATTTTGGTTTTTCTTCATTCTGTTCATGATGTACTTTAGAAGTCTTATTAAACCAGATAGAAAAAAAAAAACATTTTGTTTATTAACACTTTAAGAAGCTCTTTAAAAAAATTTGAACAAATTGAAGTCTACAAAAATTATGCATGTTATTGTATTCATCAAATTTATTTTATTATATTAATATTATTTTTCTGTAAGTAGCTTAAAATTGAAATTCTATCAAATTAATTATATGCTTTAGTTAATATTTACTTGATTATTTTTAATAGTTTTGTTTCTTTACCTTAATCATATTGTACGAGATTATTAAGAGTGACCGATAAATTTTAAAAATATACTTATTCTTGAGCTATATAAGGTGCACTTCCATCACACAGATCTCAGGTTCAATCCTCGTTCATCCTTTCTTTCACCCCTTGAGAAGGTCGATAAAACTAAGTACGAAGCATCCTTAGAAACCAAGTATTGGGCTACTACCGAAGAGGAGGCTTCGTACGCTACAGCCCTCGGTCAAGCACTGCAGGCCGTGCCCTTCCAATATGCTGTCGTGCCGCAGAGTTTACTTTAATATTTGGAGCTAAATATAAAAGATATAATGATAAAATCCTTAAGCCGCCCACCCTAACTAGTGATCAGCGTGCCTGACTGCGGATGGGGAGGTCCTGGGTTTGAATCCCGATTAGGGAATGGATGTACATTTTCTTTCTCTCTCTCCTGTCTTTTTCCTTTCCTAGTTTGTGAATGTTTGCCTACGCTATAAACGGGTACTTATGGCATGTGTGTACTGAGGAAGTCGGACTCCGTACCAAATTACGGTTTAATTGGAAAAGTGGAGCAGCGCACCCCATATTGCCAGCCTAGCAGCCACAAGATAACAACAATGATAAAATCTTTATTAAAGTAAAACGAATAATTTTGATTTGTTTGAACAGAGAAATAAAAACTCGTAATGGCGCAATTTGTGATAGATTAACTTTGGAGATTCACATCTTTTTTTAGAAACAACCTTCTTTCTAAAAGACAGAGGAGTGTACAGTATGCAGTGATAAAATTATTAAGTATAAATCAAAGCATATAAAAGAATATTGAAGTAATTCTTAAAAGAGCTAGAATTATTTTTAAAAAAGTAACACACAATCTAAAGAAAGGAATCTTAGAATCATGCGGTACCACATAGTTCTATATTTCCTTGATGAAACAGGGAAAACACATAGATATGCTTTACAGAATAACTTTAAAGAATGACAAAAATAATTTTTATTAGATGGTTGATAATTTTTAAATAATTTCTTTTTTGTAAAGTAATACTTATAAATATACAAACTGTGCTAAAACAAACAAAAATTTTTGTATTGTCTTTGACAAACAGTTAAAAACAGTACAAAAATTAGATCCTTTAAAAATTTTAGAACCAACCCATAAAGCATCGAATAGTGGTCGAATGACGATCGTTTTTCCGTATCAATTTGTATTCAATACATAAATTGTGTCTACATTTCCAATTATGTCATCTAAAATCAACGAAACGTCCCTCATTTTTATAGAAGTGCTTAATAACTGCTTGAGAAACAAAGTGATATTTCAATGATGTAAAAACATGATTCTCCTCTTTCTCTCTTGAAGAGCATATAAACTTTAAAGAACACGAAAAAAAGTTTTCACCGAAAGAATAAATCATTTAAGTGAAGAATGTTCAAGTGTGGTTGTGTATCAAATATCTTTCATCTGAAAACATTTCATATTCTTATTGCAATAACTTTTATAAGACTCTTAAAAATTTTTTAAAAAGCTGATCATGTTATAGCAATAACCTTATTATAGCAATAAAAATTAGACTGTTGTTGTTGTCTTGTGCTAGATAGGTTGGGATGCGCTGTTCCACTTTTGGTGTGGAGTCCGACTTCCATTAAATAACACACATGCCATAGGTACCCGTTCATGGGGTAGGCAACTATTCACAACTTATTTATATAAGAAAAGGAAAGAAAGTACATCCATGCCTGAATCGTAATTCGAACCTAGGATTTCCCCATTCGCAGTCAGGATGCTAACCTCTGGACAGGGTGGGCGTCAAAAATTAGACTTATTTTAATTAAATAAAATTAATTAAATTTGAATAAATATATAAATTAGCAATTATTTTTTTACCAATATTTCAGTATTGAAATAGTTGTTTCATATTCCCTAATACATGAAATAGTTATTTCATGTATTAAAGAATGAAAACTATCTCATATACAACGGAAAAAAAACAGTTTTTAATTTCATATATAATTAGTGTATTTAAGAATGAGATTATTTCAGCACAATTTTTTAACAGTATTGTTCGGGGAGGATATCCATTTGCTGTTTCTGACTTTATTAATGTCAATGGTTTTATTGATCAGACCAGCTGGGAGATTAGAAACAACAAGAATGATTGAAATCGCTTCAATGATCATTAGATGTTTGCAGTTGTGGTTGAATTTGTGCTTTTGGTTTTACAAGTCTCATTTGATTGTAAATCTAATACATACAAGCTTCTACATAAGAAATTAAAAGCAGGGAAGAAATATGGTTCAAAATTGGAAATTAAAATTTAGAATTGGCTTATACTTCATTTCTTTGCACTGTCTAAATGGAATATCAGCTAGATTAAATTTTTAATTCTGGTTTTACTGTCATCACGTCCTTTACAAAGCATATGTCTTAGTTTAAGTAAAAATTTGAGAAAAAAATGGTGGCTGCTAACGAAAGTAAAACCCGTAGAAAAATGACTTTTCTTCATAAAAAATTATCTTTAATTCATGTCGGCATTGATGAAACTTTAATAATTATTGCTATTTTCTTTTCTAATGGCGGGACACACTGGGTGACGGGTCCCCATCGGCCACAGCAACGCCAAAAGATGATGCTCATGTTACCTGTGATCCAACTCATGGAGGAGTCCACGTCACACCATCACAAATCCGTTTATATTGCAGGCCACATTCATCCATCATCTCAGAAGAAGAAAGGACACACACTCACTCATACACAGAGAGAGAGAGAGAGAGAGAGAGAGAGAGAGAGAGAGAAAGGAAATGTCCCTATCCGGGATTCGAACACGGCCTAGGAGTCAGGAACACTCAGCCATTAGCCGCGTCTTTAAGAAATTATCAGTGCTTGAAAAGTTCAGTCAAAAAGTTTCCTACTTGTCAATAATTTTTATCATTTGATTTCTTTGTTAATGAATTTTATCCGATAGAATTATTTTAATGTAATTTGAATAGGCAAATTTAAACAAAAATCAAGCTCTTTATCAAATTTTATACCAATGATTAAACTTTCGATTCAAATAAATTATGATGGGCTCAGAGACTTGGTTGATTCAACTTGAGTTTGATTATTTGATGTTTTTCTTCAATCAAATTCTTGCTTAATGGTTTCTTTTTTTTTCCCGAAAATGTGTTTAATTTAATTTGATCTTAGTTAAATAAAGTAAATAATTAAATGTTTAATTATATCGCGCTTTTATATCAACTATTTAATTATAAGCTTGTAATAAAATTATTTTATTCATCGTTTGTATTATTAGATGCTTTTATTCAATCAATTTCTTTCTTAACTCATTTGCCCGTGTCTGACACGGGGGAAAGTTACGGGCAAATTTCCACAAGCCCGTATTTCACACGAGCGCTTTTGTTTCTCGTGTTATTTTGCAATCCCCGTTTAACATCCGTTTTAGTAAAAGTAGATAGACTAAATTATTTAACTAAACTATCATTTAACATAAATGGCACATAAGCCAGTTTTTCCGAAAAACGGTGGGGCCTTAAGAGTTTAATGAACTTTTTCTGAAACAAGAATTTTAATTTCTTTAAAGGAACTATCTAAGATAAAAAGTATTGTTATTAAGTAAGATTTTTCCAACTGTCAAATTTTACATCGATGATTTAATTTTCAATCTACATAAAATTTACATAAAAAAATCAATTGATTCAACTCTCGCTGGTTATTATGATAGATAATTTTCGGAAGATAAATATGATTTTTATTGATCAATACTTAATCTACTTATCTCTTTATTAGATATTTTTTTTCTAAATATAAATATTAAATACCTCTAAATAATATGGCTTTTTATTATATTATTTAATTAATTAGAATACGATAAATATTTAATAGTGTATATGTGTTACTGTTCAAGGACATAATGCAGTTATTTAATATAATACCTAGTTATTCCATGAAATCACTGATCGTGGCTGTTAAAGTTTGTAATATGTTAATAATTTGACACTTTGACTAGTTATTCTATGAAATAACTAGGTATTCTATAAATTAACTAATGAGAGACAGTTAAAGTGTAAAATAAACAATTTATCTAAAATGAAATAACTAGGTATTTTAAAAATAAACTAATGTTAGACAATTAAAATGAAAACGAAGCAATTTATCTAATTTATATAGCTTAAAAATGGTATCTATGGAAACGTACCATAAAATCCTTTGTTACAACAAGGATTACTAAAATGACACTTGCAATTACAAAGAACATTATTTCTAAAACTAAAACATTTTTTGTTGACACACTGGGTTTTACACGAACATTTTTTAAATCCCTGACCAGAACCTAAACTTTGAGCTGTAGCAACCGACCGGAGCGATATTTCTACATCCGGTACTTCTTCGATTTTAATTAATTTTTGCTCCCAGATACTGAACTGGGATTGGGTATATAATTGTTTTATGTGGTCGTTTCTTGTGCCTAATTGGAAAAACCCTTCATCGGTTATTTTTATGATGAGGGCTAAAATAGATTTGCCATCACCTTTTCCTCCCTCAACTTCAGAGGCTTCACAAACTTGTTATTAAGTAACGTGATTAAACGTAATAGCCTTTTAAACGTAATTAAAATAACCCCCCCCCCCTACTTTCCATATTGTTAAAGGAAAGGTAAATGTACCTTATAAAAAGCGAGATATATGATATAGATTATTTTACACTTTAACGGGCTTCAGATCACGTTATTCTATGAAATAACTAGTTAAACCACTTTTACACTTTAACGGACACGAACAGTTATTTCATAGAATATAACTGTATTATATACTTTAACGGTAACATATATTAAGTTGGGGAAAAAGAAATCCATTATTTTTACGTGAACTTTTTGTAACTTCTTTCAGATTCGCTTTGTAAAAAGGTTTAAAACAGTTTTCATGTAGATTTTTAGGTCTTGTGCGAAGCTACGACTGCTGACATGCTGTCAAGTTTGATCATTTTTGATATTTTATAGACATTCTCGACGATGTTGTATCCATGCGAGGTGCATCTTTAGCATCCAAATACCCAAACGGAATTGACGAAACAAAAATTGTACGTAACTGGTTGTTACAGTCTTATATAGGACGATAAACACCTTTCACAATTTTAGCCACCCGGCTATCTTTTTCGCCGTTACAAGAGAAAAACGAAAATGTATCGAATTTTCTGTTTGTTGTCTTCCATTTTTGAAACCTTGTACTCGTAACTGAATGAATCAAACAAAAAAACCGCAAGAGGATATTTTAGTGTCAAATGTCACCTTTCCAATGAGCATATATTTGAAATTGTTTGATAGATACCTCACGAGATAGCGATCACTACAGAAGTCTACCGAAAATATAATGCATAACTTTTTCCCCAAACTAATATAATAATAAGAATTTGTGCTTTAAAATAACTAGATGATTTTTATTTTGGTTTCATTACACATGAACTACGAAATAGATAGAAATATATGCTGTTTCTAAAATTTTATTTATTTTTAAGTTTCAATTTTTTTTATTTTAAACTAATATAACAGTTTAATCATACACTACGAAAACTTGTTGAAATTAGTTTCGCGCATAAATTAAACCTGGAATGAAATTAATAAACATCTACTAGAATAGACGGTTAAAAATCAAGTGTTAAAATATCACAAAAAAAAAATTAGGATACTTAAATGTTGCTAATTGAATTTCCGAAATAAGTTTTAAGAGAATCTCGTTTCGTATATCTGTATCTCCTGCCAACTATAATTATATCCGTAGAGAAATTTTTAAACAAAAGAATTAAACTGTTTTAAGCAAATCGAGAAATTTTAATGACTTTTGTACAATTATTGCTCTCTAATATGTAAAATTCTTTCTCTTTTTTCTTAATTTATTCCTTCTGATATTGATTTACATTTCAATCAGCTCTCACAGCTTTCTGGATATAGCTAATAACTTTTTAAAATATTTCCTTACTCTGCAGTTTAAGATTCCGCAATTTTACCCACTTAACCACTTAAAAATAATCTTCGCCGTTTATGGTAATTTTTCCCTTTTCCCGAATACATTATCTCGGTTAATTATTTTCAGAAATAATCGCGACGGGAAAACTGCTCTTAGGGGTGAGATCGGGGGGTGCGTGTTCACTCATAATTCTTTTCGAACTTTCCTTTTGAAAACATTCTTTTAAAAATAGACTCGTTTAAATCTGCCTCTTTTTTTATTTATTTACCAACAAACCCTTCGCGCTTAACAGTTTTGTACCGCTTCCAGTCGAGTCTCTATTAGAGATTCAGAGGAAAGAGACAAGATTGGAAATGAAGTGGGGGGGGGGACTTGTGGGGTGGGGGTGAACAGAGGCTAAACGAAGAACGGAAGTTTGATTACACTTAACTGCCACTTGCATATCTCTAATCAAGAGCTTCTTTCGTTAGAAATCTTCTTTCCAAGGGAAAGTAATCAGGATTACTGCTTCTTTTGGAAATCAAGGTGATGGAAAAGAGGGGAAAAATGGGTTTTGGATTCGGGAAAAGAGGGGGGAAAACTTATCCGCACCACAATAAGAAAAATGAAGTTTTCGAACAGTTTTGGCTGACGGTAATGCAAATGCGCCTGATTAGGAATAAATCCATGGGATAATTTGTTATCTATGGTTTTGGTTTCGACATAATAATGTGGTCACTTCGCAGATTTAAAGCTAAACTAGAAAGGAATATCTGCTGTATTATTTTCATGCATCGTTTAGTGTTTATTATTATTTAAAATTTTTGTTTCACGTTTTCTTATTTTATTATCGCGTTGCCTTGTAATTTTCGCATTCGTTTATAGAATATATTTGATATTTTATATATAACATTGTTTCTCCTATAAAAATTCTCATCAAGTTTGATTAATGCTTCTGAATAGGAATAAATAAAAATAATTTCTTATCCACATTCTTTGCCTCTGTTTCGACACATTGCAGACTTAAAGGTTGATTAGAAAAAGAAATTTCTGCTACATAATTTCGAGGTATTGTTGATCATGTAGCATTTACTATTATTTAAAATTCTTATCGTTTCACATTTTCTCAATTTATAAAGTTACCTTCTATTTTCTTATTTATTTGCACATAATATATTTAGGATATTTTACTGTAATGTTGATTCCCCAAATACAATTCTTACTAATTTTAATTAATGTCCCTGAATAGGAATATATCCAGGGGGTAATTTCGTATCCCTTCTTTCTCGGTTTTGGTTTCGACACAACGTGATCTCAACGTGGATTTAAAGATAGATTTGAAAAAGTAACTTCTGCTACATGATTTCTACGTATTATAGATTATGTAATATTTACTATATTATGTAAAATTCTTTCCATTTCACATTTTTTCTTAATTTATAAAGTTACCTTCTATTTTCTTCTTTATTTAACTATAATATATTTAGAATATTTTACTGTAATGTTGAATCTCCAACAACAATTTTTATTAATTCTGATTAATGCTCCTGAATAGGAATAAATTCTGGGGGAATTTCTTAACCATTCTTTGTCTCGGTTTTAGTTTTGACACAATTTGTTTTGGTAAATGTATTAAATCTATTGAAAAGTTAAGAAAAATTGTATAAAATAATTCACGTAAATAATTTACATGTTTCTTATACACGCTCGATTACACAATTTGCACGTACAGTTAGTACAAAAAGTAATTATCAAAGGATATAATAGAGAAGTATACATTATACTATTGTTTTAATTTTTTAGGTTATGAATTTTTACCTTTTATTTACCTACTTTTCAAGGTCATTTATTGTTGCTAAATTTACTTTCCACCAACTTTAAATTTATAAATTATTATACTTTCTAATAAGTTTCCTATGGCAAAATAGGCTTTTCATTTCTCTAAGTACAATTTTGGCCTGGTTTTTTAGGCTATTGTTCTCATTATCAGTAAGTGTGAGTTCGAATCTCGACTTAAATGAAGATCTGTTTGTTCCACTAAAGGGGAATGCGACACGTTAAATATGTCTTAGGCGCTATGTCCACCAAGTGAAATAACGTGGTGGCAGACGAAGTATTGGGGGTCTTCTGTTTGTTTCATTTTGGCCTGCCATCCCTTGAGATATCATTTCACATGGAGGACATTGCGACCATAACATATTCGACTCTCTTGCTTGGTACCTATTTTTAAATTCTAAAACACGTATTTACTTCTACCGAACTGGTATTTCCAAACTCTGGGTAAAGGGATAGTATGAAGTTTCCCCCCCTCTTTTTTACCATGGTAACAATTAAGGGACCAGGTTTTAATCTATGTCTTCAAACCAGGCAACATGTTTATCCAATAAATAACAATGGGGAACCAAAATTCCAATAAATTTCGAAATATATACATTTCATGATTAAAATTTTTGATACTCTTCCACATTTTGCATTGATTGAAGTCATATAACTAATATTTTTGACAATAACGCAGCGAAATATTGATTATTTTCTCTTTTTTTAAGAATGTGGAAGCATAAGCATTTTGATGTCATGTAATATTATAAAAAGTAAACATTTAAAAACGAGTACAATAAAGTCGCAGTTAACAATAATTTTCTTTCTTGAATAAAAAAAAATAATTCAAAATTAGATATTAATGACATTACATTTGTTTGCATTACATATTCATACATTTAGAGATTTTATATCTTGTGCAAACTGAGTGGAATGATGCGAATAAAATGTTGCAAGAAAACAGAAATTAATGTAACCCCTTAAGTTACGTTCAAAAGTATTAATTCATTGAACTTTAATGAAGTGAAATTAAATACATAGACTGACAAAAAAAAAGTATTATTTTAAACCTGATGTAACTAGGAATATTTCACTTGTGGCACTAGAAAGGAAAAATTGGATAGCTTCTTGTATAGCGAGTTCCCAGAAAATGCACTATCCTTGCCCTCCGAACTTTGCTTGTATAAATAAGTCCTCCGAACTTAGCTTGATATAGAGAAGTACAGATACAGCTCGAGCATCATCAATGAAGACGACAGTTTCCCCAGGTATCGAGCCTGCAACCATCTAACCAAGATCACATTGTCTTAGCTTATTAGACGACCACGGTCCCTATCATAACATAATTTTTACAGAATTAATTATACAACATTAATTATTTCACGCTTCATCCAAATATATGATAGTTATTTTTTACAACATTTGTGGTTCATTTAAACACAATTTTTAACGAAATACTTAAATACTTAAAAAAAAAATTTAAATATTATTTTCTAACGTAATGCAATATATTTTGCTTTTTTTATAAATATTTAAAAGTTAATTTTTGAAATAACATTTTTAGTAAGCATTAAAAAGTTATATTAAATTATCAGACAAAGCATATAGTAAATGTTAATAATGATTCTAATATTGAAGAATAAATATTAGAATTTTCATAAAAATTGATTCTTGAATATTGCAAAAGAACTTGATGTCAAGGCACCAATTGAAATATTTTACTGACAAGCTAATAAAAATGCATTAGTTTATTTTGATACTTTTATTCGTCCGCTTTTGGCATAAAAAACTTATTAGGCTTGAACAAACGGCTTAAAGTGAATTCCCAACCACTTTCAATATCCCTTCCCAAAATGCAAAATGTTTGTTGATACTAAAACTTAGATAAAATAGCTCCGATACACGATTCATCCCTTTTTTGTATTTTATATTGTTGACTTTTGCTTGTAAAATATAAATTTTAATGACCTCTGTATAATGAATAGATTTTTGCAAAGTAAAATTTATTTTTTTGTTATAATTTTCTTATGTATTGTTTCGATAGTATCTTGTCAATTATTGCTAAATACTTGAATTTTCACTGAATGAAATGAAACATTTTTTTTTCACCTTTACTTTCGTGGTTTAGCAACTTTTTATGAGATATATTAATACTAATGAAACCAAAACTTTTAATTTAACGTCTTTTAAAATATATCACAGGAATTTAATATGAATTTAGCTAGAAAAACTTATTATATCTAAATGATATGAGGAATACAATTTTCGATTTTTTTTTCATGCTTTGAGTACTGATTTAATAACAAGAAAGCAACAAAATATGTACGGCTTGCACCTCGAGTTACTTGGAAAAGAGCAAGATTCTCAATCTGAAAGTAAAGTGTTAAGACTACTTTTTCAATAAAACTGACGTCTCTGGATTTGCATTTACACGCTAAGCATAATCCATTCTGCGAGTGCATCACTATTCAAATTTCGCGGAATAATTCTCCACCCCCCCCTCCTCCTCCTTCTTTTTTTTTTTCTTTATCTCGTTCATTTCATCATCTCCTCTCTTTTTTTTATATTTTTCCTTTCCTTCTTATTTTACTTCTTCCTTCATTTCGTACATTAGCCAAGGCGTGTCGCGAGTTCAAACATTAAAACACGAGAGTTGTAAAAAGTCAAGAAATACAACGCTCACGTTGGGAAGAGAGAGATCGAGAAAAAAAAAAAAAAAAAAAGAAAAAAAAAAGAAAGAAAGGAGAAAAAAAGAAAAACAGCCTCACTGACAAAAATTTGATTTTAATAGAAACGGTTCTCTCTCGGGTACAGAGCCACGATAGGGATAAAAAAAAATACATGTAGGGAAAAAATGTTGATTTATCCCCGTGAGATTTCTCCTTCCCCCCACTTTATCCCTTTTTTCACTTCATCCACTCGAGGCAACCTAAAAAAATTCATCAGTGAGGGATAGTGAGACACAGAGAGTCTTGTAAAAATTGAAGCAAAAGGGGAAAAATACAAATTAAAGTCCCCGGCGTTTTTTTTTTATTTTATTATTATTATTTTATTCTTGTCGCAATGAGCGAATGTTATTCCAGGACTTGTCTTGAGAGCACGCCATTTTTCTTGTTTAATTTAACTGCAGTGATCTATCAATACAGAGAAAAATTAGTTTTTAAATACAGTTTCCCAAAAAATGACTGGATTCATTTATTTAGAAATGAAATTGCTCAATTCTTTAAGTAATTCAGTTTAGGAAACTATTCCTTGAGATATAAATGACAGCAGCTTGTGATATAATTCAAATTGGAATGAATCTACAAATTAAAACAATTTTGAATAAATGCCAATATATACGAGTATATGACTGTATACAATGATATAACTTTGATCTACACAAAAAAGATGATAAAACAACTTCATTGTAGATTTCCCATAGAATTGACGCTCTAGTAATTATGCAAAAGGTATTCACTTGTGCAAAAGCTATAAACTATATACAGTGATGTAAATTTGATCTTTAAATAAAAGAGGGTAAAACTTCAGTATAGTTTTATCATATAATTCATGCTAGAAAGCACGTAAATGCTATTCAAATGTGTAAAAGCTATAAACTAAATACAGTGATGTAAACTTAATTTATAAATAAAAGATGGAAAAACTTCTCTATATATTTCCATCATCGAATTCATACTAATAAGCATGTAAAAGCTATTCAAATGTGTAAAAGCTATTAACTAAATACAGCGATGTAAAATTAATCTATAAATAAAAGAAGGAAAACTTCAATATATATATGTATATATTTATATAGTTTCCCCATAGAATTTACGATGGTAAGCATGTAAAAGTTATTAAAATATGTAAAAGTAATAAATTAAATTCAATTATGTAAATTTGATCTGTAAATAAAAGATGGTAAAACAGTATAGTTTTATCATCGAATTCACATTACAGTAAACATATAAAAGCCATAAATTATGAATACAGTATTATTAACTTGATCTATAAATAAATGGTGGAAAAACTTTATATTTTCATCATAGAATTCATACTAGTAAACATGTAAAAGCTATTCAAATGAGTAAAAGCTATAAACTAAATACAGTGATGTAAACATAATCTATAAATAAAAGATGGTAAAACTTGAGTATAGTTTTATCATAGAATTCATACTAGTAAACATGTAAAAATTGTTAAAACATATAAAAGCTATAAACTAAATAATTAGTTAAATTTGATTTATAAGCAAGAACTGGTAAAAGAATGTAATTTCATCATAAAATTCACACTTGTAAGTATGTAAAAGCTATTCAAATATGTTTAAGCTATAAACTAAATAGAGCGATGTAAATTTGATTCATGAATAAGATAGTAAAACTTCAATTTAGTATTCTTATATAATTCACACAATGGGAAACCTGTAAATGCTATTCAAATAAGCTATCATTTTTAATTAATGCAATATGAAAATGAATACATATATTAGGTTATATTTAGAAAAATTTGAATCAAATAAATGGTAAAAACTTTTTATTATATCTGAGGTCATTTTTAACATCAAACAAATGTAATGACAAATTTATTCGAATGTTCAAGGCAAATTGAACTTGAAACATTTCGCTGTTGATTTTCTTCAGCCACAACGATATATCTACCGTTTTTATTATTATTATGTTTCAACTTAATTATATAAATAATCGTAGTAACACTCTTCATTTTTTTTGTTCTATTATTTTTTATGCTTATGGTATTGATATAATACAAAAAAGTCTTCAAATATATAAAAACTTGTTCATATATTTATATAGGCAGTTTGACATTCGCAGTTTAGACGTTAATATCAAGTGACAGATGAACAATTTATTATTCATAGCTGGACACATAAGCATTCAGAGAATTCATATAACAATTACTTGTAACATATACACCAAAAGAGTATCCAAATGGTTATCGCTTAGATCAACAGATCGGGGGTTCGATTCTCACCTTGGGCTTTGATGTTTGCAGTGCTTCAAAATCTATTTTTAAACTATAGATCCCGGACAAATAAACTAACGTGTGCAAAAAAGTTTCGTTAAAAGACAAATCAAATTAAACTGTAATTTGAACGTCATTTAATTGTTAGACAGCTGTGTTTAAAAATACTATTACCTTTAAAGTAAACTTCTCTTCCATAATCCAAAGAATTGATTGTCTCTGGGAAATAAATTGAACATGACAGGAAGATATAGCTTGATATCAATAAACATCTTCACTTGCGATCAGTAATGGTATAGAGATCTTGGGCTCAAGTTTTGCTCGAGTTACGATTTCTGTAAAACTAGCTTGAGTTTAAATTTAAAATGAAAGTATTATCCCATTTTTGGGAACTTTCTATAAAAGGTAATTAGAAAGAAAAATAATAGAGAATTTTATAATTCCCAAAAGTACACATAATTGAATTTCTGATGAGATTGATTGTTATGATTTAAAATTATTTCCTACATTTCTTTAAGTATATAGGAGGTATATTTATGAGAGGAATATATTTAAATAAATATATTTATGAGAGGAATAATTCATTAAAAAAGAAAATCCTAAATTTAGAATATTTTTCTTTTTTTATTCCATTACCATCTCCATTGTCATCATTACCATCTCTTATAGTGTTGAAAAGTGGAAATCCTGTATCAGCCTGATGTTACAAAAAAAAAAAAAAAAAAAAAAAAAAAAAAAGTCTCTAATTGCCATTTTTTTATAATAAATAATTCTCTGCACTAAAATTTATTCCGATTTATTTTTATTATATTAATATAATATTTCGTTGAAAATGGATTCTCATTCAAGTTCCATCAATAAATTTCTATTATTTATGTCTGATATCACTTTCGCTGATAAAGTACTGAGTTATTCTTTCCTCATCGTTTCTCCTGTGATGTATAACAACCTGAAATTATTTTGGGAAATTTTGTACACAGCAATAAAAAGTTAACTTCTGATTTACTTGATTTAAAATATCAATTATATTGCTTTCTTTTTACATGTGACACTAAAATAAATGTGAATATAGATTTTTTTCTTTTACTAAAATCCTCTATAAATAGAAGATTGTCTTGCTAAGTTAGCGATTTAATGCAATACAATTCAGTTTTTTTAATCGAGTGCCAGCCACGCTGGCAATATAGGGTGCGCTGCTCCATTTTTTTCAACTGAACCACAATTCGTGGTGTGGAGTCCGACTTCCTCAATACACATATGCCATAGGTACCCATTCATAAGGTAAGCAACCATTTACAACCCATTCATACAAGGAGAGAACAAAGATAGGAGAAAGAGAAAGTAAATCCATGCCCGAACCGGGTTCGAACTCAGAATCTCTCTATCCGAAGTCAGGCACGCTTATCACTACAAAGAGTGAGCGGGATTCAATTCAGTATGATTTAAATATAAATTTGCTCTTTCGATTTCTATTAAATTCACATAGCGTTAAATTTAATGTGAATGCAATTTTTCGGTTTTTCGCAAAAACAATTTTAGATCACTTTGTTTACTAATTACTTTAATATTATATAGTTTAAGCATATACACACAGATGTATTTATTGAGATGATTTTTTGAAGATTTTATGTTACTAAAACTAATGTTAATATAAATTTTTTCACTGACGCAAAATATTATTCCGATTTGTTTAGACAATTAACCGTTTGATTCAATTCAGGGATGATTCAAACTCTTGTGCAAATGCATCTGGTCTCTTGCGGTTTTATTAAAGTTATGTGACATTAAATATTTTTTCTTTCATTCAGTTCAGATCATCTTGCTAACCAATCAGTTCAATTCAATAATTTAAGCATATACAGATGGACCTGCTCTTACGATTTTTTCTAAAATTATATAAAGTGCTGCTGTGGCCTGGTTGGGAAGTTCATCTTTCTTGTTGTCAGAAGGTAGTGAATTCGAATCCTGACTTAATCGAAGATCCGCTGTGTTTAATAAAGGCGATTGGGATACGTAAAATAAGATTTGATTGCAAAGTCTTCGAAGAGAAAGATACTTCTTGGGATAAATAGTCAAGTATTTAGAATTTTCTGCTTGGTACCTGCTTGCTTTATAACTTTCAAGATGGCTCAATCCAATAGTGGAGATACAAAACTCAATAGTTTGGTTTGTTTAATCGTTCTACAATTCATTTTTTTTAGATTATAAAATCCAATTCAACCAAGACCTAACTTTTAAACTTAGTTTCGATCTTTAGCAATCATCTATGTATCAGATAGTACTCGAACTCACGAACTGTAGATTTGAATGCCAGAGCACATAACCATTTAACTTCTGTCTTGGGACGAGCATCATAGGTTTATGGTCCCCTTATAAACTTTATAGCAGATCTTACGTCGTATTTTATGGTTTTTCTTTCAATCTCTAATTTTAGTTATTTCCATTTTCACTTTTGATGAACCACATTTTGTGCTTATCGTTGCACCACAATACTTTCTTGTATCTAACCGGGTTCTACCAGTTAGTAGAAGCAGCCAGATGAGAGTTTTCATCGTTTAGAAAAAGGGATCAAGCAGAAAACCTCTAATACTTTACTCCAACAGATATCAAATCACTTAGAAGACATTGCGACCAATCACCTTTGTGAAAACGATGGATCTCCGATTAGAAAGATGGTAGAAGCAACCAGATGAGAGTTTTCATCATTTAAAAAGAGAAATCAAATAGAAAACCTCTACCTGCCACACCAAGAGGTATCATTTCTCTTGGAGGACATTGCAACGTGACTCAGCCGCCTTTATTGAAAACGACGGATCTCCGGTTAAGTCCAGCCTTTCGTTAATAGAAACGAGACCCTAACTAACACCGTGGCCCTGAATGTTTTGTGGCATGACATAAGTAGAATGAAATTCTTTCCATTTTTGTACCTAATAACAGATATATGGCGTAAAGAAGAAACTTAAATATGACTGCGCATGTGTGCAATCACATATTGAAGCTTTTACGCATTTTACAATAGCTCCTCATATTCAAAATTTCAGCGATTATTTCATAATCTTTTTTAAAAGAAAAATTAAAGTTCCAAGTTGGGAAAATTGGCAGGAAACATTAAAACTCGGTACTGTAAAAAATTTTCTGGAAAATTAATGCAATATATTTATTAATACAACATTACTTATTTAGTAAAGTTTTGCGAATCTTTTGATATTCCATATTGGCTCTATAATAGGCTTTGGTGGGAGATATCTTAATATTGCAAGATTTCCTTCTAAACATTGTGTCTGACTTTGTTCTAATTATTGATAACTACATGCTCTGTGCTGTCACTGTTGGGAGATATCCGCTACTTTCAACCAGAAAAGTCCAATTGATACCAATAGGATCTACCAAACTTTTGAAAACATGAATACTTTGATCGCTGAGATCTTGGGGAAGCATCTAACTGTGTCCTTGCTTAGCCACAAGACACTTTTGAATTAGAACAAACCACAAATTTACCACGAGATAGCACATATTGAGAGAACTCAAAAATATTTTTTTGGATTACAGAATTTATGTGCAGGCCTCTGATTCAATTTATAAACAATCGGTAAGATTTCACAAAAATTTAATTAGATAGTTCTGATTGACGATTGTATGCTTGTGTTTAAAATCTCAATAAATACCTTGTATCTTTTTTTTATTTTGTTTTTATAAGGAAAACAATTACAAATAAAAAAAAAGTGGTTGTTATTGTGCCAGCTGGGCTGAGAAATATAGGGGGCGTTGCACTAGACAAAATGGGCGGCATTGCTACTGTTATATAATTCAATACATTTTAATTATAAACGCACTTCTTGATATTTCAGTTGTAATTCTAGTTGTAGTTAGCATGACTCTAGTTGTAATCCTTCATAATCTTGAAAATTCAGTTTCTATCTGTTCAAAACTTGATTTTTTATAATTAAAAATAAGCATTTTTATAATAGATTAAAAGGAAAGTTGCCTGTTTTATTTCTGAATAAATAACATAATTTCAAATAAGTAAATACACCGTGAATGTCTAAATTAGCAACAAATGTTATTTATTTAATAAAAAAAGGAATGTTCAGAAAATGTTTGTATAATGACAAAGATTATAATATAAAAAAATAAAGTTGCTAAAAGGAAGTGGACAGGCAAATAAAATTGTTTAAATAATTCAGTCTTTTTTAATCTAAAAACCGGAAAAAGTACAACTAAGATAATTAATTAAAATTTTCATTGCGTAAGCAATCGCTCAAGAATTTTGTAGTTAAATTTGATGTTTGAACACTGATAGAACGATCATATCAGATATTTATAAAAAGATGGCCTTGCCGCGATGGCCTGGTTGGTTAGAACGTCATTCTCGTCACCGGAAGGTAGTGAGTTCGAATCCCGACTTAACAGAAGATCCGTCGTTTTCACTAATGGCAACTGGGGCACGTGAAGCATGTTGTGGTCACATTCCAAATGAATACCTGAAGGGGTGTTAGGAGTCAGGCTTTGGGACTTCTCTGGCTTCTTACTTTAAATTCGAAGATCCAGATGGTGCTGCCATCTATGAGACAAAAGTATACTTTCACCTTCGCATCGGAATTTCTCTGTTCAAAATGTGGAAGTCGCTCTGCCCGACTTCATTCGGCCAGTCCGTGACTGATGAGTTTGGCATCGCCAAGTGTCATATATATAACACAACAGAAATAGATCACAACTTTCTCACATGAGAAATAAATTTATTAATTTGTGAAATTTAATCATTATGAATAGTATGGTTGTAGTTTGTTAAATATTTCCATGTAACTCAGAATAAACAACTAGTTATTTCAATATCAGTATATCTTTACAGTATTATTTGAAATACCTTTTCTTCAAATAAATGTAATTGTAAGGAATTTCTTTCGAAAAGTAATTTATTTAATAAAATTCATGCGACTAATATTTTTTTTAAAAGAGTGTTTTTTTAAGCACTTATGTTTAGAGTTGCTGCACTCATTTAGAGTCAGCTAATATTGGTGCATCCAGAAGTAAAAAAGTGGACTTGAAAAATGTAATTTTTTTCTAAGCTTTCACATTTTTGTTTGTACTCTAATCAAGATCAGTTTTTCACTACATTTAAGAAGAATCCTGATGATATTTATAGCTTTGTTTCATTCATAAACGAAGGTTTTTAAAATTTGGAAAACATCACTAAAAAAATGAAAGGAAACAAAATATATTCCCTCGGAGACATTGTTATGTCACGATTTCTAATGACAACTCACCCTTTTTTTATAACTCTCTTTCCTAGTTTTTGCCAAATCCGATTCCAATTCGTCTCAAGGAGGGACCGCAAAAGGGTTAAACGCTGCCAAACCATAACCGTTGACTGATTGTCCGTCTTTCCGATCTTGTTTTTTTTTTTTCAAAGTGATTCCATCCCCTTTTTTGTGCTAAAAAAAAAGTTCCTAACTTTTATGTCCCAAAACTTTTGCTCTTTTACTCCTAATTGGTTTCCCGGCCTTAGAATTTACATTTTCCGGGATAACTTGTTTCTTCACTCTTTTTCCCAAATTGATAATCTAATCTGGTTGATTGAATTTTTTATAGCGTGTTGTTTTTTCCTTGTCCCAACCCCTTCCTTCCCAGTCGTCGCTTAACTGATGCAAACTCACTGTGTCTGCCAAAGTGGCCCTACTTTGGCGCGAGAGGGGGTTCTTCCTATTGAAGCCATGCGATGACAGATTGTCTTCTCATTTCGAGATTATCCAATGAATGCAATTTTCGCACTCAGCGCCATTTTTGGTCACTCCATAGTAATTCCAAGCCAATTTCAATGTTTGAATATAACTACATTTGATTTTTAGCAGAGTGAATGTTAGTTAATTAATACTTGCTTATAAAATGCATTTTCACTGCATATTTGAAAAAAAAAAAGAAAGAACTATTTAAATCGTCCTTGCCCTTTTAAACTAACCATGAAGTGGATGTTATGATTTATTTATTGCTTTCATAGCAATCAAATATTAATATTTAATGTGATGTACATGCTGCATGAAATAAATTTATCTTTACTGATTGATTAATAAGTATTTATGTTTTAATAGTGGTATCAAGAGAGACACAAATCTCTAAGAATATATAAAATACCCAATCCCACTAAGATATTGGCCAAAATTTTCTTTCCAACTGCTCACTGAAGAGCTCATCCCACAGACACATTGACTTGTTTTTGATGGGTGGACAAAACTGTATATTCAGCATTATTGGGGAAAATGATTATTTGCTTAACTCACAGACCAATTATAAGTAAAATAAAGTGACGTATACATGATCTCAACTTAAACGAAGGAAACAACCACTTTATGGTTAGTAAAGAAATTTCTATTTAAAATAAATTTTGAATTAAGGAGGCATAATATATATAAATCCTTTGAGTTCTTAAAGATAAATTAAAATTATTTTCATGATTTAAGACAAAGCAGATATTTAATGAACTCAAACATGTAGTTAAAATGACCATTTTTGCAAACTTTTTCTTATTATTCCATTTCTAAGAATATGTGGTTTCCTCTATGCATTAATTACATAAAATTCCTTACTAATAATGCATCCAAATCTTGTTTAAAACGTTTTGAATGGAAAAAATAATCCAGCCAAGATACATAAAAATAATTTGCTGAATATATACAAAAATATTTCAGTACTCTGTAACTATTTAGCAAATTTTGTGTCACACATGTATATAATTATTACGTGATAAAAATATTTAGG
The DNA here is from genome assembly GCA_026290005.1 of Latrodectus geometricus. NCBI lineage: Eukaryota > Metazoa > Arthropoda > Arachnida > Araneae > Theridiidae > Latrodectus > Latrodectus geometricus. Next base: position 28,638 of record JAPDSC010035376.1, read on the forward strand.
TTTATGAAATCAATATTGAAATCATGAAAATCCAAGTAGTAGTTTGATTTAAATATTTTGTTTACATACATACATGAAGCAAATGAATTTCTAGCAAAGAATAGATACATTTTAAAAAATTTATTTTTATCAAAAGATAGAATTGTGTGGCACAACAATAATCTTTCATTGAGAATAACTTATCATCCAATAATTACTTATCATCCACTATCATCCAATAAATTAAGAAATAATTATTTTAGTAAGGATGAATAACTCTATAATTAAACTGTTAAATTCCTTAAAGTATTAAATCCTTCTTTTTGTACTTAAAAAGTATCGGAAATACTTAATATGTCTTTTCCCGAAAAACAAAGACTTTTTTTAGTTAAAAGAAACATGTAAAATGAAATACTATTTTAATTAATATTACAAACATTGTTTATAATGAAAATTATTATAATTAATATTTACTTTGTTCCTTATTCATTAACTTTATAGTTAAATTACTTTCGAATTAACATCAATGCCATGAAGAATAAGGTTATTTGATTAAAAAAAAAAAAAATGGAAATTAGATTAAAATTTGGCTTATTTAATAACTTTGGCGGCATAATTTGGTTTGTTTTGGCGATATAATTCCATAACAAATATAAATTTTGGCTCTCAATCCAAGTGGTGGGCAATAATGGCAGATTAAGAGTAATTTGTCGTTCGGCGGGTATCGGATATTTAACCATCGTAAGGGCAGAGACGCCATTTAGGTGGGAGGAAAGGGTCTTAGTTGAGACTAATTTCACCCTTCCTTATGTGTGCGACAACACTTTTCACAAATTATACGCCCCAATCGCTCGCCTCTACTCACAGATTTTGGCGAATCATCCTTTTTCATTAGATTTTTTTACACGCTTTCTTCATTCATTCTAATTTGATCCATTTTTCCATGCGGATTTTTTTTTCTCCAACTTCAAATGTGCAAAGAGTGTTTTCTTCTTTTTCAGATTCATTTGTTTTTGTCACAACTAGCTTATCAAAGAAAAAAAAATCATGTTGTTTTTATATCACTCATAGCTAATGATGCACATTGATTTTTAGGGAAAAATTTTTTTTCCTTAATAGAGCCATGTTATGTTATACAAAAAATGAGATCGTAAAATATTAAAACATCACAGAATTTTTAAGAGAAAAAAAAAGAGTAATAGAAAACATGCAAATTTTTCGTTATATTTAATCATCTTCCGAATTAGAACACTAAAAAGAATATTTTCTTATAAAATATTCACTAATATAGAATATTCACTAATAAGAAGCATTTCTGCTCTACAGTTTAGATAAATATAATCAAGAAAACAGAAATTTATGAAATGTAGTTGATTCTGCATTACGAAATTGAAATTTATTCATTAATGTCATGGAATGATAAAATTTAAGAATATGCTGAATTATTTGTTTCTATAAAAAATAGCTGCTTTATTGTTATGAATTTAAAACCTGTACACCGCCATTATTTTAGTGTAACATATAAGATATATATAATTATTTTCATTACCGGAAAAATACATTCTAATCAATATTTTTTATTAAAAATGCATAAAATTGGTTCACAAATACCTCAAACAATTACGATATGGTTATTTATGATACCAAAAATATCCAGCACTTAGTTGAATCAGTTTATTATAAAAGGAAAAAGTAGTCAGTAAAGTTATTCCTTTATATAATGCAGTTCATTTTATTTTTTATAAATATCAAATTCTTTTTGTAGTTGAAAACTTCATTTTTGCTGCAATTAAAAACCTAATAAAATTACTTTCTATTAAAATTTTACACCTTATTTTCATCCATGTTTAATATTAAATTCAACATCTTATACTCTAACGTTAAAACTTTATTGTTATTGTTTTATATTTTAAAATAATGAATATGTGTGCTTAAGATTTAAGAAAACAAGGCAGTTCATTAATATAAACTGCCAGTAATTATATATATATATATATATATATATATATATATATATATATATATATATATATATATATATATATATATATATATATATATATTATAAAAGAGATGAGACCTGAAAGCATGCATAATTAAGAATATTCACCTAGATTATGTATTTATTTTTAGGATATTTATACTAGCTTATTTTCTTTGCTTAAAAATTGAATCAGTTGAACGGTGTTAAGAAAAGGGTGCCTCGTCAAATGACCGAGGTACTTCGTGACGGACGAGTGTAAAAAACCTATTAATTTTAAGATACAGTACCGCTGTACAATATACA
>JAPDSC010035387.1:8113-21443 GCA_026290005.1 Latrodectus geometricus
TATATATATATATATATATATATATATATATATATATATATATATATCAGGGGTGGCCAAGACGTCTACCGCGAATACATTTATGACTTATGACATAGAATCAATGAATTATTTAAAATAAAAGTTTACTACAGTCTATGCTTTAAAACCCAAAACAAACTGTGCAAAGATTTACGATTTAAAGATTTATTATTAAAGGTTTACGATTTAAAACGTTAAACGGACATGATGAGGACACGATTGAAACATTAAAAAATATATATATAGAAAAGTATGCATCTCAATTAAGAAAAAACATGAATTGAGAAACTTCAAAAACATGGAGGAAGAGTGCATCCATAACCCAAACCGAAATTTGGATGATTTCGAATAATACTTACTTGTTTTGTTTGAAGAATTTGGATGAAGATTCCTTGACTTAATTATTTTGAAAGAAATACTCAATTTTATGATATTTCCATTTAATAAAAATGTCAACATTGATGGAGTATCTGAAAAAATAGGATATTTGATAGATATCGCATCAGTCACGGTCGAGGAAGAAATTATTAAATTAAGATGCGATATATTTCTTAAATCCGGAGCATATTTAGCGATACTGATTTTTGGAAATTAATTTCTGAGGAAACGTTTCAAAATATTTACAGATTGATTTTGCATTTGAAATCATACTTTGGATAGAGGTATCTTTGCGAATCTGCTTTTTCAAACATGAACAAAAAACAAACATTGCTCGCATTCAACAGATGAACATTTAACATGAATGACATTGGTAGACCACCTTCGATTTTTTAAATGTGGAGTAGACCCCGCATCCCAAAAGTTTGGCCACACCTGATATATATATATATATACATAGATATATATAAATAAATATATATATATATATATATATATATATATATTCTTTTTTATTTTCTATTGTTGTTTTTCTATATTAGGTTTATGAAAATTTTTTTAAATTCATTTTTTAATTAATTGATTACAAGAAAATTTTGTTTTGCCATGTTTATCTTAATTATATAGATTCTCAAAATCGGATAATTTATTCTTCTCGATTAATTAACTAAAATTTACAGGTTGTTATTACATGAAGACAATTGACACATTATAGCAATTCAAATTGAGTTGAAGGAATCGAAATATAAGCTCACTCACACTGCTTTGACAATTATTTTCTTAAGGATTTATAGAAGATGCTGACAAAGCCCATCGGAAGGTTACGCTGATGAAAGAGTGAAGAATTATTAACTTCATTCAATGTAAAATATGCATGAAGGCCTCAGTCACTTATTCGTAGCTTTCAGTCATTATTTACTAAAGATACATTTTTAAAAGAATGTTAAACAAAGAATTTATTATTACTATTCTTTACATACAGTGGTGCCTCACACAACGAACTTAATTCGTTCCAGGAGCAAGTTCGTAATCCGAAAAGTTCTTTATGTGAAACGCGTTTTCCTATATAAATGCATGTTAAATAAATACTTCGTTGTGTAGCATAAAATATTCTAAGATGACATAAAAAAAGATAAATTTTTTTGTTATTATTTTTATTTAGATACATACATCTAAAAACATAATTTTTTTTTAATTTTAAGACTCTTCTTTTGTAAAGAAGGTTCTGCTCGGCATTCTTTTCCAGAAAAGACTCGTTTCATCGGCATTGAGCACTTGTTGTGCACAGTACCCTTCAACCTTAATACATTTTTGAAAGTTAATAAAGAATTTTTCTGTTTCTTTCTTGTCAGCACTGCCAGCCTCACCATGTATAGTAACGCTGTGAATACCACACCTTTTCTTAAATCTAAAAAACCACCCCCTGCTGGCTTTAAGTTCTTCTTCATAATCTTGATTGCTGCTACTTCCAGGGACGTTTTTCTTTAGATCTTCATAAATTATCTTGGCTTTGTGACGGATAATATCTTGGGTTGTTACGTCACCTTTCACCTGCCTGTCCTTAATCCAAACCGCTAATAGCTTCTCCAATTCCTCGTGGATTGAAGACCTATGTTTTTCATTAAATAGTTTTGATACTCCTTTGGCTATTTTGATTGCATCCTTATTTGTCAAAATGGTGGTCTTGCTTAGGCCAAACTCTTTGACGAGGTCCCACTGTTTTACTCCACATTCACTCTAATTATTTCCTGTTTCATTTAAACAGAAATCACCTTCCTGCTTTGTTTAGAACCCATGATATAAAAAAAATATTGAGTTTAACTTAAAAGGACGACTGCCGTGATACGTGCGTAAGTTAAGCGCAGTGACTAACGACTGCGTGAGAGGATGCAATACATCGGCAGCGATCGTGGAAGCTCGGGTGACTTCGTTGAAGTTCGTTGTATGAATCATGAAATGAAGGAATAGGAAGTTCGCTGTGCGAGGCGTTCTTTATGCGAGGCACCACTGTATGTGACCAATTATGACGATTCCATGCATATATTCTTGGTTTGGATAAAGTGAACATTTCTTCGTCTTGTTAAGTAAATAATTTCATCAAACTGTTAACCATTTAATGTATTTGTAATTGACAGTCAAATATTTTTTTGTTGAAAGTGAATTTAATTATTGAATTTAATTTCAAGTTTTCACAGGTACCTGTCAGGCCGTAGCTTGTTTTTACTGATATATCAAATTTATTCTTGTATTATTATGTTTCATAAAACTATAAAATTTAAAATCTTTAATACTTAAAAAGAGCCTGTTCAAAATCTTATTATTTTATTAGCAGATAAAAATTTAAATGATTGTAAAATTTCGTAGAAAAATATGCGAAAATAATAACGTATTTATGCTCAAAATTAGATTATTTAAATAAACTTTTGTTTTGAATTTGGTTTTAAAAAAATTCTGCTTTTTTTTTTCCTAAAATAACTGTAACGCTTTTATTAATATTCCTTTATTTCATCAATGAGTGTACGATGCCCTGTTGTTAGGATTCTTTTGGCATTTTGTCTGGTGGGGCGCCCATTGCGTGCGCCCCGGTGGGCATAATTTAAAAGCTGAGGACATCAGACTTGGCCTGCCACCCCCAGAAGTATCATTTCCCATGGCGGACATTATATTAATCTACTAAATAATAATTTTGTAAATTCTCTGATATAGTGAATCAGCGATAGCTTTGTTGAAAATTAAATGTGTTTTCAGAGCTTGAATTGAGCATATTTAGACCTATATTTATGAAACGTATTTTATAAACTTTTTTTTAAAAATTGTTCTATTTTTGAGAAACATTGAGATATTTTTCTTTAATTCTGCCATACAAGAAATATTACACACAAAATTGCAGAAAAAAGTATTTATTTAATTTTTGGGTTTTAAATTAAGAATCAGTTTATTAGAAATAATTGAAGATATAGCGTAATGCAGGGATGGCCAAACTTTTGGGATCTGGGGTCTACTCCACATTTAAAAAATCGAAGGCGGTCTACCAATGGCAGAGCTATATTAACGTACATATTTATTTTCGGTAACAAGAAAAAAAGGTAAATTATGAAATTTTTCTAAAAAACAATATTTTCAAAATAAAAATTTACTGACGAAATTAATCAAAGTATTCATATATGAAAAACTGACCATCCTATTCACTTCGTTTAGTTGAAATTTGGCACTGTATATCTATGACAATTTTATCATATTGTGGCTGGTACGAGCTTATTGCAATGCATTAACACGAAATTAAATGTTCATCTGTTAAATGCGACCGATGTTTGTTTTTTGTTCATGGTTGAAAAAGCAGATTCGCAAAGATACCTCGATCCAAAGTATGATTTTAAATATAAAATCAATTTGTAAATATTTGGAAACGTTTCCTCAGAAATTAATTTCCAAAAATCAGTATTGCTAAATATGTTCTGGATTTAAGAAATATATCGCATTTTAATTTAATAATTTCTCCCTCGACCGTGACTGATGTGATATTCTATAGTTTTTTTGAATGTTTAAATCGCGCTCATCATGCCCGTTTTAAGTTTTATATATAAATCGTAAACCTTTAACCATAAATCTTTAAATCGTAAATCTTTGCACAGTTTGTTTTGGGTTTTAAAGCGTAGACTGTAGTAAAATTTTATTTTAAATAATTCATTTCATTGATTCTATTTCATAAGTGATAAATTAAATTGTTAATATCCGAGGTCATTATCGGGGTGGTCGCGTGGACTACCTAAAATGACTTCGCGGTCTACCAGTCGACCGCGGTCGACGTCTTGGCCACCCCTGGCGTAATGTATGCAATTAAATAATTAAAGGGAATTATTTGCATGACAATTATTATATTAGCTAAATTAAGCACATAGTTTTTTATTTTTAAATATTTGAATTATTTTTACCTATATATATATTGGTTATTTTCAGAACAAAATGCTTGCTTAGTCAAATGCATTATTTTTATGTTTTTAATACTCCATTTTGTGAAAATATATCATAACCTTACCAAAACAAGCCGCAACCTAGATATGAATCTGTGAATGAACAATAATTATACTCTCGAAGAAGAAACATGTTCATTAAACTGCCCGAAAAAACAGAAAGGTCTAACAAGATAGTGAAGCCTGAAAGACGACTTGTGGTCAACAATCAGATTCTCATGGATTGTTATGAAACGGCAGAAAGAGGCATTATGGGTAAGGCTTGTTAGTCATTAGTTTAAAATGAGCTCGCACAAAATACATTTGCATTAAACAATTAGGGCTTAGAAGTTATTTTAATTTTGAAATAAAAGGAAGTGTTCTGTAAATAATAACAGATAATTTCACGCAAATTCCTAAAAATTATGATAATGAACAGATAGTTTTAGTTTTGTACCAGGAGGCAGAGACTCGGGCATTTTACCGTCTTATTAACCGTTCGTGGACGCGACACAGCGATTCCTCTCTTATCAGCCCAGCGTCGCATCCACACGAAGAGCTCCAATTGATATGGAGAGACCAGCGCCGCGTATGCGTAATCGGAAATCGGAACGTTTTACTTGAATTTTTAAATGTTACTAGATGGCGTTGAACGGCAAGGGTGTTCACAACGATCGACTCATATGGTATTTGACCTTCATGAACGGGCATTAGTTTCTGTTCTGTGCTTCTGTATTTGATATACTTATTGATGTAAACAAAGTGAGAATCACGGCTCTTTAAAGGGCTGGGATTTATTGCGCGCTGTGTTTATATTTTCACAGATTGTGGAAATTTAGAGAACGGTTATTAGTTAAAATATTGGAGTAGAATTGCGTTTGCCTTTTGAGGTTTGATAGAGCGAGATATGTAATATATTCGAAGGTAAAAGGCGAGAAAATATCTGCTTTGGAATCCAGATCCAGAGTTATTCATCAAGTAATAGGAAAATTAACAAAACCAAGGAGCTCAATATCTTGTCCGAAATAACCGGGCATTCAAACATTTCGTCTAACTGGTAGACATTTTCCAAAAATTTATATTGATAGGAAAGGAAATAAAAGAAGATGTGTCGTATGTGCTAAAAAAAATTGAAAACAAACATCATATTATGAGTGGAAAATATGCAATGTTGGACTTTGTGTGTGGATCCTTGTTTTGAACTATATCACACACAGCAGAATTTTTAAATTTCGATTTTATTCAGAATATATTATTATTCTTAATTTCTACTTTTTTATTTCGTGTTTGTAATATTTGCAGCTTTGTTTTATTGTGTATAGTATTTGTTTTCATGTGCATACTTATAATTTTAGTTTTTTTGCATATTTCATTCATTTGTATTAACGTTATATTTTTTATTTTAATACATATTAAATAACAGTATAGTATATATATAATTTATAAATTTGGAGTCTTTTTATAAAAATGCTGATTTTATACGAATTTTTTTGTAAAATTAGGCTTAACTGCTTAAAATGCGCGGGCCGGTAGTGACGCTCCGTTTCAGAGCGTTCGGTCCCGTGATTGAGTTTTATTTCCGGCGCGCTGGTCCTCAAGGGGTTAAAGATTCTTGGTTACAGTGGTCCCTAAGATTGGTGTATGCTTGTGGGAAGATGTTATCAACTTAGTGGATCAAAGTTAGAAATGGTCCATTGTGCCTTGTCGATTATGTTATAAAAAAAAAGGAGTTTTTGGAATTAAATCAACCAACTAATGTTATTAATCTCCAATATCTTGTTTTAAAAGATTAAAAAAGTTAATTTCATTGATTTTTTTTCTCAACTTACCAGAAATAATCAACTCATAAAGTGAAGGAATTAAATAAGATGATATTCCTTCTGTTGGTAGGTGCTTCGCGGTTATACATTGAATGTTCCATTCCGGTCTACGAGCACACTTCTTGTGTTGTGATGACCTCCTGTTCTTCAACTGTGCGTGGATGTGTTCCATACGCTGTTTTCTTTCCCAACAAGAAAATGACTCAATTGGGCAGGTGAAACCTTTGCGCCTTCTGAAGTCCTTAGCTGTGACCTGATCTATGGAATGTTGCCGTGACTAACATAGCTGACGCTGCTCTTCTCAAAAATTTGAATAAAACTCGTCTACGATTCCGAAAATTCATCTCAAAGAATATGGCTCCCACACAAAGGGATTACCGTATTTTTCGCCGTATAAGACGCACTTTTTCTCCCGAAAATTCGGGGGGAAAATGTGCCTGCGTCTTATAAGGCAAATACAAAAGCCCACCATGGCAAGGAATACGAATCAAAGATTCTGTCTTTTCATAAGTTTGTTATTGATGCGAGGAAGAAGAATAACTTTGAAATGAGCCAGATTGGGAACATGGATGAAGTCCCGCTAACGTTTGATGTGCCATCTAACAGAACCGTAGATAACAAAAGAGCCAAAAGCATAACCGTAAAAACCTCAGGGCATGAGAAAACCCAGTACTCGGTTGTGCTGTCCTGCTGTGCAGATGGTACCAAACTGCCGCAAATGTCGATCTTTAAAAGGAAAACATTCCCAAAGGAAACAATTCCACGAGGAGTCACATTGCACGTTATACAGTTGATATAAAATATTTTACTACAGAATTTGGTTCATAATCTTTTTTTTCTAGATTTGTCACCTTTATAATTGGGTGCGTCTTATATACCGGTGTGTCTTATACGGCGAAAAATACGGTATTTTGCCAAAAACGTAACATACGAACATAAGCAAATAATTGTAAAAAAATCTATAATATTCCGAAGGGTAGTTTTCATTAATTTTTTTCTCTAGATTTACTATAATCACGTTAAAAACGGAGGCATTCAAAGAAGACACCAAACAGAAACGAGGAGGAAAACCTTTATTTACATTGGACATTCATTGACAGGAGATTAATCTGAAATACAATGCACTTTTGTATCACTCATCTCGTGGTGAAATGGAATGAGGATGCACGAGGGAGTCAGTAAAAATAAAATTGGCAGTTGGCTTCAAAGACCAGGAACAAATGCTCGTTATGTACACGTTGCTGCTACAGGGCGACCGATCCCACTTCGGAAAGAGATAAAGTTCTTCTTTCCCTAAAAATAATACATTTTTTAAAATTATATACTTCGAAAGTGTTTTATATAATCAATATGAACACAACAAGTATGATTGCTATGAAAATAAAATTGGAATTGTTGATTATTTTTTTGCGATGTTTTGTAAGTTGCTTAGAAAAAAAAAAAAAAAAAAAAAAAAAAAAAAACATATTCATCAATTTATTGGGGGATGAAGTTCTCGAAAAACTAACTATAGTAACAATTTACTGTACGGGGTCGCTATAGGCTACTTTTTGAAAAAATTACCAAAAATCTTGCCAATCTGTACAAGCGAGGTCTGAAAATTAACAAAATATTTCATTTCGGTGAAAATGCGCATTAGGTCCCCTACTCTGCCAACTTGGCGAAAGTGTGCTATTGGTCCCGTACTTGGCGTGTTTTCAAAAACGCTGTTGCCATGGCGATAATGGAATACAATTTTTAACGGTTTTAAACTAATTAGCAACCAATGAAAATGACCGATTTTTCAAACTGAAACTAATTAACGACCAATGAAAATGCTAAAAGAAAAAAAACCAATTAATGAGCATGCGCGAAAAAGCGCAAATTACTTCCTCCGGAGGTTGCCATAAAGAGCTTATTAGGTATTAAAACTTCTGGTTTACCACGCTTGGTGCATTTATCGCCAAGTTGGCAGAGTAGGGGACCTAAAGCGTAGATTAACATTCATTTCTCATTGGTCGGTTCCCATTTTGCCAGAATATCCCATTTTTCATCGATTGGAATCCCTCATCTGTGATTAGTCAGAATTGATTGGGTTGCGAGAAAATGTTATTTTTCACCAACTTTGGAAAATCGCGCAAATAGCGACCGTACAGTAAAACTGAGCCCTAACTATTTTTAATAGATATTGCATTCCTCCTTTATTAATTAGTTGCAAGCTACAGATTAGAGATACTGTTACTTTACCATTTCGGGAAACCTTAAAACAATCGCTAACAAAACAGCAGCGAGTTCAAAATAATCGCCATGTATGCGATGCGTAATCGCCAACGAAAAGCAAAATAGGACTAAAAAAGTAAGGTTATGGTAATAATTGGTAACCCTTTGCAGAATTCTTTTTTTCTTGATGAGAGCATGTTTCGAATTTTTCTGTTCCAAGGTTGGTGTCGATTTTTGCTGCTTGCTATTTCTTTATTGCTTTTGTCATTGCTCTTTTGCTTACCATGAATTCCCATTTTTGAGAATTGCTAAGATAGAAATCTGCAGTATATAACAAGAAAAATTTTTTTGGATTAATTTTGATTTAAATTTTAAGAGATTTAATATTAAATTGATTTAGTCTGAAACAATTCCTCCTGAAAAGGATATGCACCGAGATTTGAGAAACAAGGCAAACCTTTATGTAAAACAGAATAACAAGATCTATTGTTTCACAAATTAATTATCAAAGCATATTTTATCCAAGAACTTCAAATAATGCTTGGTATTTTATAGGTATACCACTCTCCCTTATGTGTCGCTAAAATAAAATTGGGCCAACAACAATGTTTAAGCAATAATATGGCAATAACGATTATACTGCCACCTAACCTGTCTAGTGGTTAACGTAATTGACTATAGATGGGTGGGACCTGGGTTCGAATCCTGGCTCGGGCATGGATGTACTTTCTCTCTCTCTCTTTCTTGTCTTTGTCCTCTCTTTGTGTGTGTGAATGGTTGCCTACCCTATAAACGGGTACCTATGTCATGTGTGTACTGAGGAAGTCGGACTCCACACCAAATAGGGTTCAGTTGGAAAAGTGGAGCAGCGCACCCCATATTGCCGGCCTGGCTGCCACACGACAACAACAACGATTATACTGATTTTTCAAACAAACGGTCCAAAGCAAAAGAAATTTATCAATGTTCGGTTAGCGATTATTATTTAAATTTATTGAATAACTACAATAGAATATGAATAATTACAAAAAATTAAAACCATTATTGTTATTTTTCTTATACACCAGTACTATTATAAAATATGTTACATATAATTTGGTTTATCAAAGCAATAAATCTTTATATTTAAACAAATTTATAAACTTAAAAAAATAATTACATTATTTGTTTGTGTAGTTGAATTAATGATAAATATGTTTTGAAATTTATTCAAAACATTATTGGGTGTTAGTGATGTTCCTTTTTATGCAAAAGCAAGAGTTTGCGTCTCCTGTTCTTAACGCTTCGAGTCATTTGATGTATTAACTATCTAATGTAATAACAACACTGGTTGTGCCAAATAATGAAATTTAGTGATTACTCTCCTATCTGTATGTTCAGTATATTATTATATAAGCTTACGTTTTATATTTTAATTTTTAGCGAATTTATGATTACCTTTCCTGATGTACCCTGTTTAAAAAGTAGACTATAAATTAAACTTCTATCTATTTTTTTCATTAAGGATAAGCTAACCTTCTTTTATACTTAAATCCGTTAATCTGCGCTTTAGGTCCCCTACTCTGCAAACGTGACGATAAATGCACCAAGCGTGGTAAACCGGACGTTTTAATACCTAATGAGCTCTTTATGGCAACCTCCGAAAGAAATAATTTGCGATTTTTCGCGCATGCTCATTAATTGGTTTTTTTTCTTTTAGCATTTTCATTGGTCGTTAATTAGTTTCAGTTTGAAAAATCGGTCATTTTCATTGGTTGCTAATTAGTTTAAAACCGTTAAAAATCGTATTCCATTATCACCATGGCAACAGCGTTTTTGAAAACGCGCCAAGTACTGGACCCACAGCACACTTTCGCCAAGTTGGCAGAGTAGGGGATCTAAAGCGCATTTTCACCCTAAAATCTATTTTTAATGTCTATTCCAGTTCTTATATCGGTAAGGTTACAGAGAACACAATCAAATATTCAAATTGTAACTATACAAAAAGTATGAATAACATAGAAAGCCGGCGCACGTTAGTAAACAGACATTTTACTTTGCAACCACAAAAATGCAGCGATCGGTTTTATTTTAACAATTCTTGGAGTTAAACAAAAACATTTGACTTTTTTGTCCAAAAAGATTTGATAAAATTAAATTTTGAATATATATGATAATATTTATTTTAGTCAATTTTAGAAAAATTAGCGGAAAACTTTTTTACATTGATTATTAATTTTAAAGTAACTATTATTAAAAATAAATAGTTTTAGGAGAAACGTTTACCTTAACGGGCAGTTTAATGATAAACTAAACTTGAAAAAAAAAATGACTAGCACGACAGACCCGTGTAGCGAGGGCCCCCATCTGAGAAAGCGAATCCTATACCTCGGTTAGGAGCTCTTATTAACGTGAAGCATGCTTGATATAGTGCACTGAGGGTTGTGCTCAGTTTCAGATATTGTGAACAGTTTGTGCACAGTTTCAGAATGATTATACCTTTCTCGATGATTCAGTGGTAAACACCGTGGTAGACGGAAGACTGCATGTGGACACTGGCCGGGTCTTGATTGGCTGTTCCGGGCTCGTTGGTTCTCACCTTAGCTCTGAAGCCGTGCTCATCGGCGACGTAGTCGACAAGGCGGTGGATGCCGTGCGCATCCGTGAATCCGTAGCTGCCGATCACCTTCTTGCCGTCGCTGTGCTCCTTGCGGTACTGCTGGTTGCCGTGGTGGTCCTTGATTTCGTAACCGAAACCGTAGGGCTGTGGGGGATGCTGTAAAAACGAAAACATACGATTACTTAACCCCTTGAGGACCAGCGCGCCGGAAATAAAACTCAGTCACGGGACCGAACGCTCTGAAACGGAGCGTCACTACCGGCCCGCGCATTTTAAGTAGTTACGCCTAATTTTACAAAAAAAAAAAATTCGTATAAAATTAGCATTTTTATAAAAAGACTCCAAATTTATAAATTATATATATACTATACTGCTATTTAATATGTATTAAAATAAAAAATATAACGTTAATACAAATGAATGAAATATGCAATAAAACTAAAATTATTTGTATGCACATGAAAACAAATACTATACACAATAAAACAAAGCTGCAAATATTACAAACACGAAATAAAAAAGTAGAAATTAAGAATAATCATATACTATGAATAAAATCGAAATTTAAAAATTCTGCTGTGTGTGATGTAGTTCAAAACAAGGATCCACACAGAGTGTAACATTGCATATTTTCCACTCATAATACGATGTTTGTTTTCGATTTTTTTTAGCACATACGACACATATTCTTCTACTTTTATTTCCTTTCCTATCAATATAAATTTTTGGAAAATGTCTACCAGTTAGACGAAATGGTTGAATGCCCGGTAATTTTGGACAAGATATTGAGCTCCTTGGTTTTGTTCATTTTCCTATTATTTGATGAATAACTCTGGATCTGAATTCCAAAGCAGATATTTTCTCGTCTTTTACCTTCGAATATATTACATATCTCGCTCTATCAAATCTCAAAAGGCAAACGCAATTCTACCCCAGTATTTTAATATTTATTTTAACTAATAAACGTTCCCTAAATTTCCACAATCTGTCAAAATATAAACACAGCGCGCAATAAATCCCAGCCCTTTAAAGAGCCGTGATTCTCACTTGTTTACATCAATAAATATATCAAATACAGAAGCACAGAACAGAAACTAATGCCCGTTCATGAAGGTCAAATACCATATGAGTCGATCGTCGTGAAAACCCTTGCCGTTCAACGCCATCTAGTAGCATTTAAAAATTCAAGTAAAACGTTCCGATTACGCATACGCGACGCTGGTCTCTCCATATCAATCGGAGCTCTTCGCGTGGAAGCGACGCTGGGCTGATAAGAGTGGAATCGCTGCGTCGCGTCCACGAGACCTTGGTCACGAACGGGTTAAAGATAGTGAGAGACACAAAGAGCCCTCTATCGTATAAAATGGTTGTTAATATAACCACTTTGAAGCGCATTCTTTGGATCTGGGATTCATGTCTTCATTTAGAGCCGCAGGTGAACGGCCTATTCACGGAGCGAGTGTTAGGCCTTTGATGCGTAATCAACCCCTCACTGGGAGACCCCCCACCGGGTAAGGAAATCGTTCCGGCAGCCGGACCAAAGGAGTCATTACTCCGCTCAAACCAGACGAACCGCCTCATCAATCCAAGGCATACCGCAAACTCGGTAGACCATCCAGTTGAGACACCGTTTTATGGTATACAAACCCCGTCTTATGGAGGTCTTAGCGTGACGTTGTAATCTGACGTCATGGATACTTTAAACCAATGAGAATTTGTTTACATTCTCATTGTTTACATTCCGGTTCCATTTCCGATTGCAATATTAAAAAAAATATTATTACCTCTATAAAGATTTATAATTAGCTCCTCCTCTTCAAATGTAAACTTGTAATAACTTGTACTCTGGATAGCCACGTGGTATATTTTTCCTGCGGAAATTGAAATTAGCTCTGTCTCCCGGAAAGTTGCCAGATATTTCAAACCAGCTCCATATCCAGATTTGTCTCGCGCTCCGCCCATTTTTTGACGTAGGTAAGATATTTGTGACGTCATTTGGCCTCATGTGAATCTCGCGAGATCTTCGGCTTGTCTCTCGATACATGTCTCATGTGATCATCTACGAATTTGCGGCCTGCCTAAAGCAGCACTTCCCTAGTTTATTAAAGACTAAAAAGAAATAACACGACAAAGGCCGAAGTGAGGCCCACGCAATGAGCGCCCTCTGGGGGGATTTTGTGGGGAAGTGGGCCGTATTCACGAACAGCTAGAGGAAAACCTAGAAAGCCTCTAGCAGCTGACTCTACAGATTTATTTTTTATTTGCTTAAAATCAAGACACAGCCTAACAAATTATTCAATCGATGTCTTGCGTTCACCGCACAAGTGACTTCCGAAAGGACTTTTCATGGATAAGGCCATGGT
>JAPDSC010035394.1:0-16658 GCA_026290005.1 Latrodectus geometricus
TATATATATATATATATATATATATATATATATATATATGTATGTAAAGTTTTTATTTAAAATATAATTTCCAATTAACTTTTTCTCAAGAAAAGTAAAAGAAAACATGATGCTGAAATTTTGCTTGATAGATCAGTGACTGTGTTCTAAGTGTAAATCTTGCTACTTCAGCATTAGGTAATCTGGGAGGAGCTTATATGAATGGTGTCTTTTGTGTTCTTGCCGATATCATTACTAATTTATACAAATGAAATTACCCATTTTGTAATATTGTTGGAAACTTTAATGTTTCTTGAAATGAAATTTAACTTAGTCATGTGTTATGGATATGTTAGAAACTAGTTAGCTCCAGTAAAATTTAATTATATTTTTGTCTACAATATTAATCCTTAGATTTAATAATCTTCATTCTCTATTTTTTGCTAAGGCATAATTGTGGAAATACGAAATTTAATTAAAATTAAAAATAAGAGTTTTGCCTGTTTTTTTGTGTTTTTATAAAATAAATATAAAATTTTTGATGTTCTTTAAACCAACAAGTTTAGAAGTTTTTTTTCTAAAATCCTTAATTACACTTTTGGATCTAAATAAGTTTATGAAGTTTAGTTAAATCATGATACAATTGCAAAAATATCATTACATTAAATGACAGAAACTGTTATATGTTTATGCATAATTTTTATATAGAAATAAGCCTTTAAATATTAATTACATTATTGTCAAGAAAAGAAAAAAAATTAAAGCATATATTTCAAAAATGTGATTTTTTTTAAATTTAAATTTGAGGTAAATTTAGTTCAAAATATATTCATCAATCTTAATGTAAATGCCTATAAATTTAATATTATTGTAACTATGTTACGCTTTAAAAATAATTAAATAGTAAGTCTGTATTAGCCCATAGTCACAATTAACAAATCATGATTTTTATCTTGCAAACGTCTTTCGAAACTTACTCTTTATTATTCTTAGATTAAACCAGAAAAAAAGTTTAAATATTTAGCAAGGCTCTTTCGTTTGAAACTGTGTGGAGTAACCTTGAGTGAAGTATTTAAAACACAAGTACCATAGATTTAACATAAACATTAAAATGTAAAATGTTTTGAAAATTTAGGTTAAGTAGACAGTTTTTATAAAAATTCCTATAAAACAGGTTATTGAATAGTTTATGTTTAAAGAAAATGAATTTTATACTAATTTATTGCTGAGAATTAAAATGATTTAAGATTAATTAGGCTTTTACGAAAATGTAGTAAAATTTGCAATATGTGTTACATAATTAGAGTGATAAATATCATATATACAGATATATGAAAAAAAAGCTTTTTAGAGAATGTGTTAAATTGATGAGATAAAAAAGATTCTTATAAAAATAATGAAAGTGCTAATAAAAGATAATATTATTTTAGATTAATCTAAATAAGTTAAGGAATAAACTTTAAATATATGTTGGTATACAAATATAAAACTTTATAATACCTCGTAAGGATTTTATATTTAATATTCAAAAAAATTATATCATCAACATTCTACATATTTAATATTATTTTTTATAAATACTAAGTCATTTTACTTATATATACAGCATTATAAATTGTTATCATATATTGTATTGCAGTTTGCGAAATAATTCATTTTAAATGTATATTTAAATGAACGAGCTTTTTTAACATTTACTTAAATTTGTTTCCGTAACAATCTTTATTTTTAAAATTGCCCATAATTTTATTCATAGATTTATTAAAGAAACAAGAAAGGAAATAAAATAAATAAATGCATCACATATTATTCACTTAAATATTTAATTCGTTATTATTATTCGATAGAGAAATATGTTTTTATCTTAAGTAACACTTTATATTTTAGTGAAATATAAGTATTGAATTTAATAACAACATGTATTAGTCGTTGTAGGTCTTTATTTTAATATATGTGTAACATCACGTACCCAATATACTGTTACTTTATTACAACCAACGAAAAATAAAATTTAAAACTACATATTTTAATATTAAGAGCGCTAACTAAATTAATAATATTTAAACGATTTACCAAAATATTTTAATTAATTAGATTCCATTATGAAGTTTAATCATAGATAAATTTAATTAATTGCTGATAAATTTTTAATTTGCTTAATAGAATAGAAAACATAGAAAATGCATTACATTTTAAATATGATTTCCTTCTCATTAAAAAATAAAAATTAATATTTATTTGATTAAAACTAAATTTTCATAAAAAGCTGCAATTATTTTTGTTAAAATTGCTAACACGTATAAAATATGTATAATTTTAAACATACGTGAAAAAAATATCGAAACAGAAATTATTTAATAAGTTGTATGATAAGAACAACAATATGGTGTAGGCTGTTTGAGATGCTTCCAAATAAATATCTAAAGTCTTTCTTATTCGTAAAGAAATTATTATAATTATTGTCATTCTTCTCATTTTAGAGCAATTCTTTAACGTTATTTATACGAAATAAAGTTCAACGTTAAGTGAAAAAGCACAATTGTGAGTAGTAATAAGAATAACACTTGGGTACATGCAATCGATATATGGAATGTATTTCGTCAAGGAAGATCATAATCTTAGAACAAATGAGTTCCAGCTTCTTTATTTAAACGAACACTGTTAAGCGGATTTTTTTTTCTGTCGAGTGTTTTCTAGGCTGTCAATATGGGGTTCGCTGCTCATTTTTCCAATTGAACCATAATTTAGTGTGGAGTCCGACTTCCTCAGTGCATACATGCCATTAGTAACCGTTTTTATAGGATAGGCAACCATTCATACAAGGAAAGTACAAAGATAATAGAGAGAGAAAGAGAAACTACATCCATGCTCGAACCGGAATTTGAGCCAAGGATCACCATATCAGCAGTCTGGCACTCTGACCACTGTCAAATATGGATCTAATGAGAATATCAACTGTAGATATCCTGTATGATAAATATAAATTATACTTACCAAGGAATTTTCCTTGCAGATTTAATCACAAATGATTAAGTGTCTTGTTATTACATAATACACAAAATTTATTTTAGGTCATCCATGAAAACCATACGAAATCGAAAGATAGTTCTAGAATCGTAATCATGATTATTTAAAGCTGTGATATATTTCTACTTCATAAAATACATGACAAACTTTTCATTAGACTGAACTTCTATAATTTTAAGATTATATTTATTTGATTTGATTTCAGAAGATATTACCAAAAAGTGTAATTTGAAAAATGTAATGAATAAATTAAATTTATTATTATAGTTATTACAGAAAGATATCTGTAATGTTTCTGAGACCACAGTAACCTAGTTGGTTCAGGCGTCGGTCTCGCAATCGCCAGGTTGTGGGTTCGGACAGATTAAAGATAAAGTGTTCACAATTGGTGGTTAGGGCCTTAAAATATTTTGTAATCACAATGTCCTCCATGTTCCTTTCCAAATTAGTAACTCTGGAAAATGTTAAGAGCCTGGACATGAGTCTTCCCTGGCTTCCTACCTGTAAATTCCAAGACATAGAGGATGCTGCCATCTATGTGTTTATAGTCGTACTTCCATTCTATTGCAGAGAAGGCTTTCTTCAAAAGAGGAAGATGCTCTACCTGACTTCCATCCCTGAGTGTTATAACGACTTATCTGACATAAAGTATTTACTTTTATATTCGCAATGAATGAAAAGTGTCTATGTTTCGAATTCAGAAATGTGCTGGAAAAAAGCTTCCAATTTCTAAAATTTTGAAAATGATTCGTGGACATATTACTTTAAACAATGTAATTTGTGTGAGAGATTTTGAGTTTATTATTTGAATACATGCTGAAAAATAAATTGAATAAATGATATCAGAAAATTTGAATTGTCATTCATATAATTGAATGTATCTAAAAACTCTTGTTATCTGGAATTGGAGTAAAAAATAAACACATAGTATGTGAAAAAATGACAATTTGTAAAATATTTCAGGGTCAACTATAAAAAAAATCACTTCATTCAGATATCAATAACAAAAAGGAATCTAAATGTGTAAAGTCTGAAAGAAAAGTTGTCTTTTTTCATAATAAATTAAGATCTAAATAATTCATTTCACTTTCATTTACCAATGAAATGGCATATTGAAAACATCAGAAATCATTGGGTCAAATAATAATGATTAGTTAGTAAGAGGTTTTTCAGCAAGATACAAAAAAAGATAAATAAACCCACAAAGAAGAAAGGAAAGAACCATTAGGACGGAATGTAACACCTGGCAATTGTTATGCTATTACTCAGATGGATAAATCCGGATAATCCGAAAGAAAATTCGAGACGAAACACCAAGACTTCTCACATAGATTTGTGGCTCTTGTTGATACAAATTATTCTTCAGATACATTATGCAGTCATTTAGTATATATGATATATAGAAAACAATATTTGAGTAGGACAAGAGGAAATTCAATAAATAATATCTTATTTTTCAACATAAAAGAGTCCTGAAAATATTTTAGGCAACATAAGTATAGTAAATACATATAAAAATATAATATTTCTCTTATTAACTTCGTAAAAGATATCCATTTGTTGAAGCATAATTTAGTAGCAATATAATTTGTCATTTTTCATTGTTTTTATAATATTAATATATTATGGAACACAGAAAATATCTATCTCGATACTTCCTAATTAAAAAAATTGTCAGAGAGCGCATAAGATGCGTAAAAAATTATAATGAACAATATTTTTGATTATTTTAATTGTTAAATGTTTTTATATTTTTAGTTAAATTTCAATCATTCTCTAAGTACATTACAGTTATTTGTAATAAATAAATATCATTTTATTTAATTTTATCAGTAATATATTTGTACAAACATGCATTACTTATACTAAATATGATATTTAGTATAAACTTACTATATTTAGTGAAATCTAAAAGTATATTATAGAAAATATAAAAAAATATATATAATTCACAAATTTACCGTTAAACAAATAGCAGTTACTTTAGTCAACACCAGAATAAAAATTTTGAATTTGATCACATCTAATTTTTTTATTTTATTTATTTATTATTATTATTATTTTTTTTTTTTGATCAGAGCATGAATATGGTGTGAAACTTTAAATAAATTTAACGTATTATCCTAATAATTATTGCAAATCATTCAAAATGACAATATTTATTTAAATTGCTTTCAGAGAAAACACAATTTGGCGGAACAATTATAATTTTCTATTATGCAGAGAAGGAAATTTATGACATATAGTGATTGTTGTACTGCGAATTAAAAAATCTATTGTGTGAAAGATTTTAAATATTGTATGTGATATTATTAAATTAAAAACAAATTTTTATAGCTAGATTATAATAAAGAATTTGCTTTGTTGCTGTTGTAGGAATATTGAAGTGAAATAAAAAGAATTCCTTGTTCATTCGATGCAAAAGAAATCTTAGCAGCTGATATTGTCTTAATTTTTTGTTTCTTATCAACACCTTGGTTGATTATTCCTGTGATTAAAATTACTTAATTACATTTTTCAAATATCCCTGTATAAAATTACTAATTAAAATCACATCTTATATTTTCCTTTTTTTAAATTAAAGAAACATTTTTGCATTTCTTATAAAAAATAATATTTGAAAAAAATAAGAGTTAACTCAACAAATATTTCTTCTTAACCAAAATTAAAGAAGCATTTATATATGACAAATATTCTTTTGAATTCTAACTGGAATTTCCTTAAATGTTTTCAGAATTAGTATTGCAAGGGAAATAAATGAAACTTATGGTTTGCAATAAAATACCATGTACCATGATTAAAATTATGTTAGTAAATAAAGAGATGGGAAAAACTTAAAGCAAATATTTTACTTCATTTTTTTCCGAGACAGTTAAAGAAACTATAGGATTTTTTATTCATTTATATTATATGATATATACATTACCTTCTACAATTTGGTCTACTACCTTTTAGGCAAAACATCTCAGTTTATTCACCCCGGAAGAGATATGTTTACATTTCTCTGGATCATATATAAATATTTGCTTGCCAACATTGTTTTTAATATTTTATCTTTTCTTCTTTATCACTAAAAGAGTCAGGGACAATAATTTAGTTAAAACACAAAAGGAATAAAACAAAATGTCCTATTTACGTTGGATGTAAAATGCTGCAGAAGTATCTCAGCATACTATACATATTTTAAGATTGATAGTAATGATAGCTTATTTACTATTTTTAAATCTCATACATTTAAATTTAGCACATAATTTATTTAAAAAAAATAACTCACTTTATTTCCCTAATATGTGGTGCTTAATATGATAAAAATTATTTACAAATAATAGAAAGAAAATTATTTTAAATTAATAATTTACGAAAAGTATTTCATATCTGAAATTTCGTTTATTGTAAATTTATATCAATATACAACGTAGTTCATTAAATGGATATTTAAATAATAAAATGAAAATGTTTTAAACGTTTGAAGCTTATTAAAAAAAGAAATAAATTAAAGTCAAAATGTATTTTTGTTTATTTTAAATATGTTTGTTACAGATTTTTTAAATACTTAATACACAAATCAATATTTTTTACAAAATTAAATTTTTGAATATAATGAATAAATATATTGACATATATATTATTTTTTATTCGAGACATTTTACTAAGCCTCTATAATGTCTTAAAGGTATGTTTCATTTATTCTATTGAAGGTTCAAACAATACAAATACAAACTTCAACAACTTTTTTAAATTGTAGGATAGAACTTCACATTGATTCCATATAATAGATTATATTAGATTGACAGAAATATCAGTGCATATAAAATGTAAAATATTTAAGGCATTTTATTTTGCAAAATATTTATTCTTATTATAATTATTTATTTTAGCCTGTTTATTTTTGTAAAATATATGAGTCAGTATTAAATTAATAAAACATTAATAGTACAAATCTTCGTTAGATTTAATGAATATGCATGAAAATACTAACAAAAAACTTATGACAAAGAAGATTCTGGTTAAAAATGATTTCGTTTATTGACAAGTAATAGTAGAGGCGAAATTTTTGACAATAATGAAGATATATTTTAAGGGTTATATATAATTTGTTATCTAAAGTATTGACTTGAGATGCTAATTTAATCTGTATTATTTAAAAATTTATAAAGCACAATTTTCTAAATTTCAGATTCACATGTAGATTTTTAAATAACAGATATTTTAAATTGTTTTCTGTTAGAATATAAAAATCCAATTTGAATATTTTTAATCACCAATGTTCATGATTCAATTTATTTATTGATATCACGAGAAAATATAAGCAGAACACACATGAAGTTAAAGAAATTAGAACAAGTGGGATTTCTTTTTTAAGCATCTTGATACATGTTCTCTAGAATACTTAGTAAATGTTATGTTATAACGTGTACTTTAGAATGCGAAATCTTTATATTAATTCAGCTGAGCGAAAAATGTAAGAAATTTACATTTTGCTTTCGTTTTAATTAATTTTTATTTATGAACACATAGTAAAATGACAAAGAATAAGTTATTTTACAAATAAATTTATTTTATTTTAATTTTTGAAGTTCTCAATATTTATTAAATATAATACCTACACACAATTATCATTGCATTTTATATGCAATAACTTTAGAAATGAAAAGAATGTCAAATTATAAATGTAAATGACATCGTAGTTTTAATGCCATTAAACTTGTTTAAATTGTATTAAATATATTCAAAAATATTTTTAGAACCTATTAGGTATTTAGTAAAATCATTCACGAGATATTTCAATAATTATTTTTTAACTATTTTATTAATAATTCGATAATATCTCGTGCTTTATAAATTAGATAACAATTAGGTTTAGAAAATTTCTGGTTGCTTCCACTTACGATCCATAAATTTCATACTTATATTGAATGAAAAATAAAAAAAAACACGTATGGTTTATTTTATTGGTGCTTATTATTAGTTCAAACTTCACTTTAAATGCATTACATTCTGCTTCATGAAACTAATTGACAATAATATTTAATATTTTCAAACTAAGCAAAGCAAAAGTTCAAATTTTTGTAATGATATTTAATTATTTTACTATATTTATTGATTTTAGTAAAAATATTATTAAATATTATTTCATTTTTACATTTACCCAAATAAATATTATTTTATTTATTTGGGCTTTGAATAAAATATTAAAGACTTTCAATTTTATGACACAAAATGAATCAAAATAGCATCTATACCATTAAAATAGCTTAAAACTACACAGATTAAAGGCAATCAAAATCAAAAAATGTATATAAATATAATATAAATAAATATATATATATATATATATATATATATTGCAGTGTACGTGAAAAGGAAAGCTTTATAATGAAAATATGCGAAAGAACGAATTTCGATAAACTAAAAAAGAATAATTATTAATCTTTCATATTCTTTGATTTTAAATACGACATTAGTTTTTTATAGGGTATGTATACTTGCTATAATTTAATAATAAAAAAATAAAACATCAATTGTAATTCTTTATATTATATTGTTAGAATATTCAAATTGCCACTTTTTCATCTTATCTTTTAATTTAAACACTTTTTCATGGTAATAAGCAATTGTAAATAAATGACGTTCAAACTAATATTTTGCTTATTACCATAAAAAAGAATAAACTGAAAAAGAAAGAACACTAATTGAAACAAAATAAACTCCCTATAAAACTACCACTTCAAATCATAAATAAATTGTTATATTTCCAAAAAAATTCTCTGAAAATTAGCAATTAGGAAAAATTTTTTAAACGTATCTTTAAACAATGCAAACATCGTGATTTGCATTTTGATTTGAAATTCTGAGTTTCAGCATCGAAAATCTATGCATATCAATGTGGTCTTTTAAAAGAGATTTTTTAAGGTATATGTATTTCTTCTGTCAAAAAAACACTGAAATATAAATATTTAAGAAATAGTAGAAATTTAACTTAATAACATACAGAATTTTAAGAGAAATAGTACATAACAAATAATCAGTATTTTAACATTACTGTTTTCATATGGAATTACATGTTTGGCTGAATATAAAGATATGTAAATACATATCCAACCTAAAACAAATAATGTTAAGTTCTAAAGAAAAATTCTAAATTTCATAACTGATATACTTCGTATCCAGAACTAATTTATTCAATGCAAAAACTCCTCTTCAGAGAAATTTATGCTCGTAATGTGTGTTTTCTTTTGTGTTATATTTTCTTTTTATTAAAAAAAATTGTTATTAATCATAAATTAATAAAAATTAAAATAAAAAAAATTAATTAATAATTTATAATTTTTATATTCCCTCAATTTATCAGTATAATTTAGAACGTGTTTCTCTTTTGTTAGAAATCTGTTTCACATCTGTGAAAAAATACTAAAATCTTTGAAGAAATTATTATACATGGCAGAATTTCGGTCTTCTACTTTATGAATATAAATTAAAATTGAAATCAAAAGGTATTCTAGTAACACTTTGTATTGCCTTTCTTTTAAATAATAGAATTGCACACAAGAATATTTATGTCTTAATGAGTGGATAATAGCG
This sequence comes from Latrodectus geometricus, assembly GCA_026290005.1. Taxonomy (NCBI): domain Eukaryota; kingdom Metazoa; phylum Arthropoda; class Arachnida; order Araneae; family Theridiidae; genus Latrodectus; species Latrodectus geometricus. The sequence goes on from JAPDSC010035394.1 coordinate 9,589, forward strand.
TAAATAATTATTTTTATTTCAGTGATCTCGCTATTAAAGATTATAGATTCACCAATTACACTAATAAAACAAACATTTAAATTTTGTTTTAAAAGAACCTTATAGACTAATGTCATCTGTAACACTGCAGATTAAATCAACAAAAAAGTATTATAAGTTTTTATTATTCAATGCATTCTAGAATTTATATATTTACAACTAGACGTTTGTCGCAGATTTAAATCTCTGAAATGCTTGGTGATGTTTAATTAATCAGAATTTCTAAATCTCTAATGGGATTGAGTATCTTATATTTTAAGTTTCCTACCTTTGAATAGAATTTAAACTTAATAAAGAATGTCCTAATGTTTGTCTTGAAAAATGAATGATGAGGAACTAAGCTGTCCCATCGGCTTACACATAATCCCATACGATTTTATTTTGGAACTTAAGTACATGTAAGTCCTTTGCATTCTGGTAAATCGCATAATAATTCTACATATTAAATTATTTAAATTACAAATGGAAATACTTGTAATTAATCACCTTCTGCTTTGATTACATTAAGATAATTTAATATGCGTAGATTACACAAAAACAAAATTTAAGAATAATATATATTACAAGATTATCTGTGGATTATAATCTGCATTACGTACATTAAGAATATAATGTATATGATAGATTTTATTTTTATATCAATTACATAACATTCATTTTCAGTTAATATATCTATAACCAAAAAATTATAGTCATTAAAAATTCAGTCTCTAGAAAATGTTTAAGAATTCCTAATTGTTATGCCCATAGGAATTTTAGAAAAATCCCTAAAAAAGTAGTAAATAGTAATTTTTTCACTTCTTTGTGATAAATTCTCAACAATTTCATAATATATTATTACCTTATGATAATTAAGGATGACGTAATTCCAAAGACAAATAAATAAAAAGTATTTTTGCAAATCTATAAATCAATGAGATACATTTTTTAAGTATTAAATTTTGCTATTTTCAAATAATTTATGAGGAGAAACTCATTAGTTTGCTGATTGCATGAGAGTATTATTTTAGCATGAGTAAGTAAAGCATGAAAATTATCCGAAACAGATAATTAAAATATTTTTATACTGCTAAGCTAATCACATGAGATTTCCTCAAAAGATACCAGATTACCAAAATAGATTAATAAAAATGTGGTCTGTTTTATATTTCTATTACATAAAAAATGGATATTTGGAAATTTGATGTGTATTGTAGAAAAATTAATTCTTCACTAATTTTAATACTTCTAGGGAAAATGAGCATTAAAATGATAAGTGAGATAAAAAATAACTACTCTTAAAATGTTAATAATTAATTTGTGAATACTTATATATATATAGATAGATATTCATAATGATTGTGAAAGTAAATTATGATTTTCGGATTTAACTCATTTTTTGTAAAAGTAATTTGTTTTATTTTATGGATGACACACGTCTCTCTCTCTCTTAATTTGCCACGTATATTGCCTAAATTTGCAATATTATTTAAATTATGATTCCAAATTTATATTGAAAATTAAACTGACAAAACATAATATTTAACAAAAATATCAAAGACAGCAAGAATTTAAATATTGTTTTAATTTTGTGAATACATTAATGGAAGCCGCTTTTATCAGCAACTGTGGTATGTTTGTAAAATTGTACCAAATAAAAATATGAAGTTTTAAAATGTTTTCATTAATATTATCTAACTATTAAATAAGATTTAATTAACTTTTAATAATATCAATATTTTTATACTAATTCCCATTCTTCCAATGAATCGAAGTTTAGTTTATAGTTTTTATCTTTGATATAAAATCATATTGAAGGGTATGTTATTTATCCTTTAGATTATTGGTGCTCAAACGTTTTCACATATTGTCCCCTTTTATAGATACAATTCCTCATTAACCTCTGTGAAAAATCTACATAAGTGCAGAGTGCGAAAATTAAATTAACAAAAAAACATTTTGTTGAAGAAATATTTACAAAAATTAAAAGTTTCCTTTAAAATAAAATTAAAAATGTTTTGATGAGCTTGATGAGATGTCTTGAATATATATATGGCTGAGTGTTTGTGAGTAGCAAACGATTATTCACACGAGCACTTACTTCCAATCGGTTACTTTTTGCAATGAGTTAATAATTGCATTGAATATCTTTCTACGAAATAGGCAGAAGGGAAAGTAGTTAACAAATTCTGTACGATAACCCAAAATGCAGGATATAAAATTGATTTATTTTTGTAATCAGTATTTTTGGTAAAATTGTTCAAATAATGGTTTCAGTTTCCACATTTGTGAATATTTCAATGATTGGCTTTTATTTTACTGTGAATTTATGCGTGTTTGAGAACGGAGTCCGTCCAAAAAGGATTCAGCACCAACTAAGGAATATTCCAGTGAATGTATATTCAAATTTTTGGTTCAGGTCTGCATAAAGAGCCGTTGTGTGTTCAGTCGTAAGAAAAAAATCTTCTCCTTTGTTTTTTTTAATTTTAAACGATTCTAAAATTGTGAAAATTCCCTTTTTCTTAAGTTTTGCTTGTGCAGAAAAAGAATTGAACATAAGCAGATATTAAGTTTTTAGTTTTAGTTAAATTTAATTAATCACTTTGAAATTCAAATTAGTTTGATTCAATTTAGCAAATGAATTAATCATAGAGGATGTGTCTTTTAGCGGTAATTAAGTTGTGTCGCAAATCCCTTGCTGTCCAGGAATTCCAACATTGATGAAAGAGTGAATAAAAACGTATAAAGAAGGTATTCCTAGATAACTAACGTATTTCAATGCGAAGTAGTAAACAATTATTATCTTCGTCAATATTCAAACAAATAACCGATCTTTGAAGAATTTCTCTTTAATTAAGAATTGCCATGTCATGATCTAGTTATCCACACAAACGTTCACTATGATTTTTTGCAATTAAATGATGGTCAATGTACTGATAATTCATTCGGTATTGCTTCAAATATACCAGAAAGTCTCGGTATCGTCCCACCATTGCCAAAGCACAGTCAGTAGCAACAGAAATGATATTAATCAAGTATAGATGCTTCAGAAATAAAAATGTTTATAGCATGGTAACTGTTTCACCTTTTTATATCGGTTTACAAACGTTTAACAACTCATATTTCTTGGTAAAATTTTTCTTCTTTTACTGTCTTACATAACCCGCAAAAGAAGAAAATACAGCTTTGCTTGTCAATTTTATCATACCTAAATAATTAATATTTTCTTTATGATAAAATTGGTAAATAAAGCTGTATAGAAAATTTAGATATTGTTATGTACTCACATAAAGAAATTCTTATGCAGTGAACCACTTCATCAATCCTTCTTTGCACTTTATTATTGTTAAGAAGAATTATTTTTATTATGTCCAAATCTAGTTTGAACAACATGGTAATACCTTACTTACAGCTGGTAACATTTTTCCAACAAATAGGGTACGGCTTTCCGATATTTGCATTCAATAAAGAAATAATAGAAGAAGCACTCAATCCATCATCTCGTTTATATGTTATCCTATTATAAGTTGTTGCATAGTGAGGGTATTTTCAAATATATTTAACTGTTTCAAAAAACGTTAAATTTTTGTTGTCACTATGGATTTTTATTAGATATACCTTAAACTTGGGTAATTTCATTGAATCATTTAACATATTTTTATTATATAGAAGACATAAATAAACTATTATTTTCCAGTCATGAAATAAATTATAATAAAGCGTACTTCAAATATTCAATACTGTATGGTCGGAATTTATTCTTCAGTATAGTCTAATTATTTTATTAATTCTAATTTTTCATAAGAGCAAAAAATAATTATTTTATTCCTTCTAATTTTTCATAAGAGCAAAAAATAATTACATAAAAGAAAATTTGTATATCAGATATTTTATTTTAAACAAACCATTGTTAGTTAACAGTAGTTTTAACTATTAATTTTTTCAATGGAATACTGAGTAAGACCCTTTTGAAATAGTCATTTAGCATTAAGATAGAATTTCATGTAATTTTGGATAAAATATGATTCTAACTTATTAAGTTGCTGTTAAATATTATACTGACGCAAGAGAATGAATGTACTTTCATTTACAAAATATATTTGTATTAACAAAAGTTGCTAGCAATCCCTTTAATTTTTCAATGAAAATAAAGTATTCATTTAACTAACGCTTTGAGTGTATTTCTTCAAAGTAATTTCTTCAAAAAAGATCAGTTTTTATTGAAATATATTTAATGGAAGTATATTATCTCTGCTTAACAATTAAAAGAACAATTATAATAAAACTTTCGATTAACAATACAAAGTTTCTTATACATAAAGAACTTTTGTTTTGGTAGTCAGAAGCTAGATTTATAAAGGATAAAATCAGAAAACTTGCTTATTTTACAGCCTGATCATTATGCGTTTACTACACTGCTGGCCACCCAAATTGGAATACCAAGAAAGACAAAAGATAACACAATATTTTTTTCGTAGATAACTTGTTATCAAATGATTTAATTTATAGATTTCTGTGAAATGTGGTTTCTGCAAAAATCAGTATCCAAAGTAGTCGCCATTGTTACAAATCACCGCTGCCACAAGCCTCAGCACTAATTCAACGAGACTTTTGATGTGTTCATGGGGTACAGCAGACTAAGGAGCCCACACGTTGACAAAGCTGATCTGGTGCGGCAGCTGGGGATATAATCTGAGTCAATCGCTGAACAACCATGGACCACATGTTTTCTATGAAAAAGATCTGGAGAACGAGCCAGCCAGGAAAGCAATTCATATGAGAAAGAACCCTTTGAGAATGCGTACAACGAGTAGTTGCGAATTATCCCGTTGAAATATGGTTGTGGGCAAGCCCTGAAATGAAAGAAGGACAGCTGGTTCCATCCCCTTGGAGATATAGCGCTGGCTATTTAAAGTACTGGAAATGCGTACTAGAGGAATGCGCGAGTGATATGCAATACCATCCCATACCATAACATCCTGTGCAAGACCAAGGTGGAGGTGCATAACGCAACTGTTCAGCTTCCTCTCTCTAGGGTGTCTGTAGACCCAAATGCCACCATGGTTGTGTTGCTGTAAAAAATGTGACTCGTCAATAAATACAATTTCACTTCATTTTGACCACAACATCCTTCTTTCATCGTACCATTGACGGAGGAGACGTCTGTGGTTCTGCGTCTAGGGTAAACAAAGCATTGGACGTCTTGCGGACAGACCACTCTGCCGTAAGAAGCACGAATGGTACGTGCAGACACTGGGTGATGCGTTACAGATTGAATGTACTGTGCTAAGATTCATGATGTGGCTAAGCGATTTGTCACTGCCATTCGCATAATTTGCTATGTGAAGTGGTGCACTTCGGTGAATGCGAACGAACATGCCGGTCCATCGATCCTTATCCTTCCTGCATTGATCACTTATCCGTATTACAGTTGTTTGGATTCATCCAACACGACTAATGATTTCCAAGAAAGATAATCCTTAGTCTCCGTATGCCACTATCCTACTCTATCGCTCATGGATACTTGATCAAAACAATTACCGCTGTCAACTAATGCATGGTGTAAATTTCATGTTATTTGTATGCTACCTTCAGGGTGCTGCATTTACGGTGGACAACGGTGCTTAATGATAGACATTTGCATAACGATTTTAAAACAACACACATTTTGAAATATTAAAACATTATTGATTATTGGCGAATAAAATAGGTTTTAACATTGGAAATGAATTGTCTGCAAGTCATTACTAATGAGATAAAATTATGCGGAAAATGTATTATAGCTACTTTTACAAAATTATAATAACAAGTTGTATCAAGCCAATAGTTTTAAATCTTACTTGACAAATTATTGCAGAAAGTAATCCATTTATGCTAAGATTACAAAAAATGTATAGTAATAAAATACTAAGAAAGAATTTCAATAGAAACCATACGAAATATATCAAAATAATAATTCTTGATATTTAATCCTTTGTAATTTTTAGTTTGAAAGATAAAATTTATGATTCAGAACTTATTTGAGATAGAAAACAAACAGCCGAAGAAAATATTTCTATATTGTTGGTTTCAATGCTTTATTAAAAAATGCAGCAAATTTAGAATAATTATGATATCATTTAAATTATATTTCATCACGCAAGATTGCATAGACATTTGTTTAATAAAGAAATCATTTATCAATGTAGACAAAATTACAATATTAACGCAAGAAACGAGAAGGTATTTTTATCAGATGTTCGGTTTTCTCCTTTCTCTCTCTATGTGTGTGTTAACAAAATTTCAAACACTAAGTAATTGTAATTTTCCAGTTGCGTGTGGTTCGTTTTTTGGGCTCGTGTCAATCAATTCTTACTTTTTAAAATTTATTAAAATTATCAAACCTAAACTACTTTTTACATTTGTGGTCGAAACAAATTTTTATTTCGAATGAAAATAAAAAGATACCATTATTTAGTCATTTTATTAAATTACTTAGATTTTTATATTGTAATCTAAATGATTCTCAATTTTTCCCAAGAAAGAAATCACCTATATTCTAAGAAAATCATCGAAAAGCAATTTATACTTTATTAATTCTCAGTGAGTCAATGAAATTTATGAATAATGTTGACACAGATTTGAACTAATTACATGTTTTACTACAATACTTCTTGCGTGAATTGATATACAAAGCTATAATACTTTGACACATGATTAATGAGACAAGATATGATAAAATATAGTTAATGTCAAAACAAAAGATATTTTAAAATAAAATATGAGAAACACGTAATTATTTTTTAATATATCAGATGTTGCTCAAATGTGCATTTTTATTTATTTATTTATTTTTTTTATGAGGAAACTTTGAAATGCAAGGAAATCAGTTTTAGAAGAAAATAAGATTGTAGATTATCATTTATTATACTACAAAATGTTAACAATTGTTTTTTTTTTTTTTTTTTTTTTTTTTTTTTTTTTTTTTTTTTTTTTTTCTTTTTAAGGCATGATTAGTTTTACATATTCAATTTTACTTCCTAGCTATTTAATAGCTCCGAAGGGGTTTCTTG
>JAPDSC010035394.1:28636-44110 GCA_026290005.1 Latrodectus geometricus
GCCATTGAATTTTATAAATGTTTCTTCTATAAAACATAATAAAATATTTTTATACTTCATTCTTATTTTGAAAGTTATAGTGCGTTGTGTTTTAAGTAGAACTATAAATCTTTAAATATATTTTCATTTTTCAGTAAAGCAGAAAATAGTTTGCTATATTTTATTCGCCTGAATATAGAGAATGCTTTATAATAGAAAGTTTCCGGAATAAACATTAATTAAAAGTGGACATTTTTGTTTTATTAGCTTTTCTTGTACTTTTTTTCATTAAAAATATCATTTAATAACAAAAAATAGCATTTATTTATCTTATAAATAATTATCATAAATATGTATAAAATTCATTTTTATTTCAGAGAAATTAAAAATAAATGACGTCATTAAAATTAAACTAGAAAGAAATTAAAAACTATCTTGTTTTAAATGAAATGTAATTTAATAAATTTGTATTACCTGCCTATATATCTAAGTAATCTGAAGGTTGAATGCAATGCCTGAACAAATGGTATCTCGCTTTTCGAACACATTACATTTTGAAATGTCTGATAATTTTTGAAATATATACTGATAACCAGAGATTTACACTTTAATTAAATAAAATGGTGTGGAATGAAATTATTACAGTATGAAATTATAAATGTTATTGAATCTTGTAATTGTATACTAATCATATCACAAAATTTCTAAAATTTATAGTCTTAAATATATTTTTTATTTCCTTCAAAACTATTATACTCATAGCAGTATTTACAAATATTTATCTAAAACTTAAATTTAATACACAGTTGCTCCTCTAAAATTCAACAACAAGAAAAGCCAGTATTAGAATCAATTTGTCAGATAACACATTATCTACAAAGACTAAATCAATAGCTGTCCAAGGATAAAATCAATAGTTAGCGCAGTGGCCATAATCGGTCGTAATCACTTCTACAAACTTCGGCATAGAACCAAAGAGACTTTGAATATATCCTTCTAACACAACCATCCATATGAAACTTATATATATTGACAACGCTAATAAAATTAATCAGTGGGTGGTGGATACCAGGCCAGGTGGTCCACCGTTTCGATTGGGGATAGATAAACAAATAATAGAAGGAAGCAATTCAGTCTTGTGAAAACGAAAAACACTTGAACACTTCGTGCCGCATGAGATCACGTATTATCCTGCTAAAATATTGCTGATGGTAAGCATTAAATTTATGAGACAACTGCAAGCTCAAATATTGACAGTTCAATGTATTGGTAATGCACATTAGATGGATGCTAGAGTGTAAGCGAATACCACCCAAAAATTATGATACTGGCAGCAAGACAAGTGTGAAGAAACAAGACATAACAGTTCATCAGTCACTCTCTATGGTATCTACTGATTTAAATCCGACAATATTGGAGTTCCAGACAGCGACGTTATTCAGTTGTAAGGACAATATCATTTTATTTAGTTATCCACCTATACAAAATTACTAATATCTAGTTTGAGCCAAGGATAAACTGAGCAATGAACTCCCTGCAGAACTTACACTCAGCAGAAAATGATGTCGAATGATACGAGAAGATATAGAATGATGAGTAATAGAATGAAATGGTAGAAAAACCCATCATTGTCATGTTCCAAATATGTCTGTCATCATGTGCAGTGGTGCAAGGACGTGTGTGAGATCGGTCACGACTGTCTAACACACTTTTCGTCATCTAGCGATTACAGATCGCATCACAGATTCTTTGTTTTATCCAACTTTATTTCGATTCATCTGAAGAAGAATCCACAAAACCTAAAAACTACTATTCTTTCTCGATCGAACACAGAAACTTGCTTGAAAGATGTTTGCAAGCTTCTACGTGACATAATTAAACACCGTAAGCAAGAAATGAACGAGAAAACAATTTTCATCTTCAAATTAGCAATCTTTGCTCTTTTTACTCCATTTCCACTAGTGTGTTGCTCTGAAGTGACCTGTGGTATGTGCATGTGCTGCAATGCTAATGATTTTCCCACATTATAATTGCTAACGTGTGATGTAAATTTGCTTTCAAATAAACAAAATAATAGAAGCCAATAAATAGATAAATAATAGAATTATAATAAAAATAGATTTGTCATTTCATATGATTTGCATGCTCATTTTAAGAAGTCACATTTTATGGGGTCAGTAAAAGATGTAAGTTTTGACATGAAAATTAATATACTATTAAATATATTTGCTGAAATATTTTGCTACTTCATTTTGAATAGCCTTTCTTCTTTATAGTATTATTATGTTAAAGTATTTATTTATTAAACTATTAGTCAAAATATATTTCTATTAAATGGCATGTAATGAAATATTGATTAATTATTCAATCAGTATGTAATACAAATTATAAAATTTGATTCCATGCAATTAAGGAAAGAAAAATTATGAAATGAATAACTATAATAAAAACTTCATTTAAGAAATGAATTTAAATAGCTTGATAAATGAATCAACTTGATAAGTGCTTAAATTATTATTTCATATAAAGAAACATTGTTTTAAAATAAATTATAATATTTTTTGAATTTGCCATTTTAAAAAGGCTCTGAAATAAGACTTTTAATTGGTTTAATTGGTTATGCGATTCACTGTTCATGGGTTAGAAGAAAATGGATTTATGGCTTAGAAAAATAATTTCTTAGGTGTTAAAACACTAACTATATAAATTTAGATGTAGTTTTACATTCTTCTAAATTATCGATTTTTTATTTAATTGTTAATTCATTAAACAAATTATATAATTTTTAAATTATTTTAATTGCAAATTAATAATCGTAAATTTCAAAATAAAGAATAATTTATAATATAAATAAAAATTAATTTATCATATTGTAATTAAATAATTGTCATTTATAGAAATTAATTAATCATGTACTATAATTACAAATTCAATAAACTTCATATAACAAATAAAATAAAATAGTTTATATGCATATAATATTTTCCTATAACTTATTTTTAATGTAAAATATTTAAATTATCAGCATTTTCTCATTATTTAAATTTATCAGTAGTATAACTTGCTTTTTTTGTGAAAATAATTTTAATTGAAAAAGTGAAACTAAAAATACTGGCATTAAATGTTCTATAAATACATTTTTGAGCACTTAGTACTTGTAATTATAATATTTTATAATTCACTTACTTTGAATAACCTATCTAATGAGAAATATTGAAAAACATCGTTTTAATATTTCTCCAGAAAAAATGGTTTTCAATAATTCTTTTTAAGTTTCAGCAATTTTATGGAAAAGCGTATTACTTAATATTCTAAATATTAAACACTCCTTTTATAATATCGATATAAAAATGTATTTTATAAATATATTTTCTTTGATGTATATGTACACATGGTAATCAAATATTAGAATTACCTACGAATAAATGACATATTTAAGAATATGCGGTTCATAAGCATAGATAATAAATTTTGATTTCTATTAAGTAAAAAATATATATCACATTTTTATATCGTAAGTTGTTATGATTTCCTGTGTTCTTTTTGTTGTTTCCCCAGTTTTAAATAAGTATGGTTAAAATCTTCTCTCATGAATTTAGCAATGCTTATATTCTTATTATCAAAAGAAAATGAAAGTTTTTTTTTAATATATCACTAATTAAAATAATGCTGAGAGAGGAGGATACAATAAATATTTTCCTCTCTTTATTATTTGATTCAGTGGTGAATATCTTAAACAGGAAAACTTCTTTTAAACATAATTTCCTGTTATTGGCGAAATGAGATAAAAGTTTCTTATGTAACAAATATTTTTAAAGAACATAATTATTGATATTTTAAATCACGTATAATTTTTTAACTGCTTTTTACGGAACTTCAAAAAATCACTTTAAAAAATAAAACATTATGTGGAAAATGTATAGCACATTCCACACAAATTATACGTAGGGAGTGAATTGGACTTAAATTAAACTAATAATAGTAATAAAATTTAGTAAATTAAATTTATTTACTATGAATATTATAATTATATTCCTTATGATTATGAATTTATCTGATAATGTTAAAAACTCTATTTTATTAGGCTGGGAAAAAAGAAATCCATTATTTTTACGTGAACTTTATGCAACTTCTTTCAGATTCGCTTTGTAAAAAGGTTTAAAACAGTTTTCATGTAGATTTTTAGGTCTTGTGCGAAGCTACGACTGCTGACAAGCTGTCAAGTTTGATAATTTTTAATATTTTATAGACATTCTCGACGATGTTGTATCCATGCGAGGTGTATCTTTAGCATCCAAATATCCAAACAGAATCGACGAAACCAAAATTGTGTGTAACTGGTTGTTAAGTTATATATAGGATCATAAGCACCTTTCACAATTTTAGCTACCTGGTTAGCATTTTCGCCATTATAAAAGAAAAACTAAAATGTATCGAATTTTCTGTTTGTTGTCTTCTATTTTTAAAACCTTGTACTCATAACTGAATTAATCAAACAAAAAACTGCAAGAGAATATTTTAGTGTCAAATGTCACCTTTCCAATGAGCATAAATTTGAAATTGTTTGATAGATACCTCAAAAGATAGCGATTACTACAGACGTCTACCGAAAAAATAATGGATAACTTTTTCCCAAAATTAATATTTTGAAGACAGTAAAACCTGATTTGAAAGTTGACAAACAAATGTGTTTCTTTTTACTAATTTTCAAAAATATCCTTCAAAATTATATTTAAAATACTCATTCATATATATGAGTTACCTGATAATACTTTTTTGTTCATAACAATATTTTTGAGAATATTTTGAAAACTTCTAATAAAGTAAAGAATATTAATAGAACTTGAACTTCGAAATGAACAGGTGATTCAAGTTATCTTCACAAATTGAAGTTTAAGAAAAAAATATTTTAAAGATAACAATACTAGTGTTTCCCAAAAGATATGCCTTTATAGGAACTCAAAAAATAGGTAGAAATGTCACATTCAGTTTCTCTGCTCATCAATGATCTTATCGAAAATTGGATTTTCTTCTCAAAACAATTTTCATTAATCTATGAATGAAAAAGATAATGATAGGTACGATAAATGACTGGCAAAAATATTTTTACCATTTATGTATGACAGATATAATTACTGAGAGGTTAAAATATGCTATTCATTTATATCGTATCGTATTACTTTTATAAGGATACTTTCTTGAATGTTCAGTTCATGACATGTTTACAACTGGACAAAATGTAGTTTTTAGGATGCATTCTCATTCATAAAAATAACAATGGCTAGTCACATTTATTGACATTCAAAATTAGTTATTCACCAAATAAATTTATCTGGCTGGAAATATAGCACTTACAGTGCATATACTTTGACTACGGCTAGCAGTTACAAAATGGGAACACTATAGTTACATATTCGAAACTTATTACTTACTCTACTAAGCATGAAAAATATGACATAATGAATGTCATAACTAGACATGAAAAATTTATGATTCATTTTATTGTCTTCTTTAGTTATTCATTTTGTAGTCATGTAATTCATTTTATTATCTAATTTAATTTATTTTTGGTGAGTTAAACTTGACACTTTATATAATCGCCAAATAAGTTTAGGATAGATATTTCTTTATTAATGAATTTTTAATAGTTAACAGTGTATATTTTGCACACTGATAACTATATATATATATATATATATATATATATATATATATATATATATATAATATTTCATTAAATAAACATAAAGGCTAAATTAAAGGATAAATTAATATAAAAGCTTATAAATTTTTCGAGAATTATAAAAGACATTGTATTCAGAATATGAATCAAAGAAAATTATTTTACAGTTTAATTAATAGATAGCAAGTGTTACTTACTTTTATATTCTAATGCTTCTTACCCTAAATTTGCAATACATAAGTTACATCTGCATATAATATTTATTTTTAATATAGCAAGATTATTTTCTTTGTCATACATGACTCCTAAATGATTGTCTAAGCAAACAGAAAATAATGCACCAAACAGATTTATGACATGACATAAAATATATATATGGAGACATCAATTATGCTTTGACTCAAATATATTGACTTCAAAAATGTGTTGAATATATAGTTGATATTAATTGAACTTTTTCATATTTTGTTGATACAAATGCAATTAAGTTCCAATATTGAAAAATGTTAAGTGCAAAACATATATTGATGTAGGAATATCTTAAAAGATGGATCTCTAGCATAAATCATTTCTGAAAATCATCAGTTTACTGCAAATAATATCCATATTTGTCTTAATAACTATGCATTTCAAACAAGAAATAAAATTACTAAGAATAATTTAAGATATATTCAATCCAAAATATTAAAAAACTAGTATGCGAAAAATTATTTTGTACACAATAAATATTATAAATGTTATAAAAACAATGTTATAAAAGCAAATGTATTAATTTAAAATCATCCGTAAAATTTTGGCTAGATTTGAAGTAAATCTTAATCCAACATTTCGGAAAGAGATCTGCTTTAATTTTAAATCTGTATAATGTCACAACAGTATTTAAATTTTTTTTAAAGATCAATTAAACATTTTGATTGGTCTTTTAGTCATAATCTTCGAATTTTATCATATTTGTCATATATCGTATAAGATAACAGAATTTTAATTTTAAAAATGTATGTCAATAAAAGAAATAGTTTTGTTAAATCATTTTACTTCAAAAAACAATCTTTGTATTTGCTAAAACTGCATATTTGTTATAACAGTATATAAATTATTAACTTTTATTTTATTTTCTGAATACGTTTTTTATCGATATTTATATCATTTATTATGATTTTTAAATTCATTCAATAAAATCCTTCAAAATTTAAAAAATTTACTGAATATATTATAAGTTGGCATCCGAAAAATCAGCGTGCAAAATTGAATATTTAATAGGTGAATGCTTTTTTCTTGGCTCTCTGATAAAATAAAATATATGCAAAAGCTGACTATTTTTACAAACTTTATATTGCAAACGTCTATCAAAACATTTATTAGATTCTTTGCTCATGGTATTTAATGTAAAGAGTATATGAGTAGATTTAGCATTCCCCTATGTAATATGAAATTTACAGGAAAAACCTTACTCAATATGTATTTACTATACGTAAGGAGAGAAAACAATTTTAATATCTAGAGGAAATGTTGCACTATTACTTATACAGATATTATGAAATATGTAAAAGAAAAATCGGAGGAATATCAATTCCCTATTGAAAGGTCTAAAATATACCATAAGTGTTCAATTATATTGAGTTTGAAACAATTTGTGGGCCAAGGTAAACATTTAACTTCACAATCGTCTTCATCAAATCAAGACTGTATAAGGTGTACGGATAGTAACATAATTATTCTGGAAAAATCTAAACTCTGCAAAAGACAAAATTTGCATTATATAATGGTCCTAGTTTGCTGAATGTATTTTTTATTATTTCCCCTATTGTTTCTTCGATTTAGGGTTACGTTTCCTATAGAAAAAACTGATACAGGGCTGCCGTCATCAACACAAAACCACCTCCATGCTTTGTAGTTGGAAATGGACAGTCACGCTTATATGTGCCTGATGCATCGCACATATATATTGAATGTGCACTCGTCATGTTGTAAAAAAATGTATGAAAGGTAATTCATCAGACTATATTACATTATTTAAGTTAAGAAATGACCAGATTCTATGAGTTTATAGATGACATATGGTTTTAATATTCGAAACAAGATTTTTGTGAATTGATTTCTGACTTGTATTTTCTAATTATACAGTGCATTCTAAATGTAATCATTGATACTTAAAAGTTCAGACACTGATTCGTCTATGTGATCACGTTTGCCGATATTGTACATCTCTAAGACCCTACAATCCTCTTCATTAGCCGTTGATCTAGATTTGGGATGATTTGGTCAATATCTTTCAAACTAAAATTATTCCTACTATTTAGTTTCTAAAAACCTGAAATAGCAGTCATTTGAAGCTTACAGTACTTCAATAAATGAACCACATACTATCTAAATGTATACAATTATGATAATATAGAAATTGATTGTTATTATTATATTTCAATGCATGTCAAACGCATTAAAAGTGACTTATTTATTCACAGTCTTTTTCATTATTTTGACAATGATTTGTTTGTTTTCATGTTAAAGTGATTTTTTTTATCAATGTATGAAATTCTTATTAATCACTTTGTAAAATCTAAACACTATAAAAATTCAGTGAATTTACAGGAGTTGTATGATGATTTTGGAATAGAATTTTCAATCTTTTTCTTTATAAATATGTAAACATTAAAGATTTTCAAAACTTATAATAATTCAAAAAGATTACCATTTAAATAACGGTAAAGACTGTATTTAAATATAATGAAGTTATGAAATATTTACCATCGAGGCTTTGTCCCTCTTTGCTTAAAACTTTGCCACTCTAGTATGGATTCAAATATCCGTGCTTAAATTTGAAGGCAAATGTATTCAATTATGATAATGACTTTGATTCCGAATGAAACTAACGAAAGGGAAGATTAGATAACAGCTTATCCATTTTTGGAGTACAAATTTTAGAATACGGGACTTAATTTAATCTCGCCCCTTATGAAAATTATATCCAGGCGATGCAAGATATTGAATAATGGGAACCGAGATAAATATTGACACATAATTATAAGCATGCATCACTACTTCAAATATTTATTTCAGATTGAATGAAGAACTAATATGTGGGGCCGTTGCTTTTAAATATGAAAGTACTTAGAAACACAGATTTGTTAAAAGAAACCAAGATATTCGTTTCAAAATAACTATTAAAATTAAAAAAATGTACATTTATATAAATAATATTGTTTAAGAAACTTGCACGTATAAATAGCTCCTTTCAATTTTTTTTTTTTTTTGTCTCAGAATAAAGGTAGAATATTTTATCGATGATTTATAATTATTTCTGTTGTAAAAGCTAATATATTAAGACCGTGATAAGCAACTGATTTATATTCTTAACTGATCAAAAACCCCCCTTTTTTTGCATGATAGAATCAAATTTGCCTAAAATATTGTATTTATTATCATGCTAGGATTATTGCAAAACTAAAATTAATATGATAACTGAGCAATATTTATGTGATAATATTATAAAATATTGCAAGAATATTTGTTGTTAATAAGGAATAAAAATATTTCATAAATTTTATAAAAATGGTATTCATTTTCGTAGTTTTAATTTGATATGCTTTTAATTTATTTATATCACATGTATTTCCAAATAATCTAAATTAAATTCTAATTTTTTTCATAAGAAATAACTGTAAGACACAAATAATTATGTATTCAGCAATGTACAAACATATATCAGATATTTGGATCCCTTGGAAGTAGTATTAACGTTATTTGCTTACAATAAAAACTAAAACAAATCATTCTTTCATTGAAGTATAACTACCTATTCCTTTTGCATATAAAATCCTATTTTAAAATTTGGCAGTTCTATAATATTCTAATACATAATGAGATTCATAATAGCTCCTTTTTATTCTATATGTTATATAATGTTCTATATTATAATGAGAGACATAAAGACGTATTGCTGTATTAAATCACAAAAAAATGTACTGTAATTTCAGATACATACGTAGGAAATAAATTCATTTACAATATTTCAATGTTACCAAAATATTTTAATAATTGATTAATTTAAATAATAATATTTTTATATATCTGTATATCAAATGAATTCCTTCATGATGAGCAATTCCATGAAATTCACTAAAAAAGGAACGTATTCATGAAGAAGATCAAATCAATAATTTTTATAGATAAAATATCCATTAAGAAGATTTTTGGTTAGTTTTATCTTATTATATATTATTTATAGATATTATATCGATAAAAATGATTAACAATGAAAGTAATTTTCGAGAAATAAAATAAATTTTAGTCAAAATATAAAAAAAAGATAATAAAAGAATGTTAAGCAAACTTGAAAATTATTTTTGCTAATTGAATTTGTTTAAATTTATGAGCTTGTAATGAAAAATTCATTCTTTACCGAGTACAATATATCGTCATTAATGTGTTCTTTAAATTTAAAGTTTTTCTGAGATCAATTAATTTTATTCTCTGTAATAGAAGTTTCTATTTGTAAGGAGAAAAGTTTCATAAAATTTATTTTGTTGCATTATTTTCGAAAGAAATTCTTAGAAATTTTTAGGTTGAGGTGATTGACTTAAATATCATATTTCAAGAAAAACTAAAATGTAAAACTGTAATGATATCATGAAAGTATATTTTTTGGTTGTAACATTTTTCACTTAAAACTGTTTTTATCATAACAGCAGATATTTAGGCATAAAGATTTCTTATAATGCGTTTTTTTTGTTTAGAAATGTAGTAATATAAGTTTCCTATGTAAATCTGCTTTTATGAAGTTTCACTTTATCAATAAAACTTTTCAGTTTTATATCAACATAAATATATTTACTGATTAATAATGATTTAAACTTTGAAAGATATTAGTAAAATCTATTTTACATCTATTATATTTCATTAAAAATGTTATAAATTGTTTCAAGCTTTTTTATTTGATTTATTTGTGTTTTACGTAAAATTATACTACAAATATTACAGTTATGAAAAGTAGGAATATCTTGAATCCTTTTATTAGTTTGGGGAAAAAGTAATCCATTATTTTTTTCGGTAGACGTCTATAGTGATCGATATCTCGTGAGGTATCTATCAAACAATTTCAGATTTATGCTCGTTGGAAAGGTGACATTTGACACTGAAATATCCTCTTGCGGTTTTTTGTTTGATTAATCCAGTTACGAGTACAAGGTTTTGAAAATGGAAGACAACAAACAGAAAATTCGATACATTTTCATTTTTCTCTTGTAACGGCGAAAAAGATAGCCTGGAGGCTAAAATTGTGAAAGGTGTTTATCGTCCTATATAAGACTATAACAACCAGTTACGTACAATTTTTGATTCGTCGATTCCGTTCGGGTATTTTTGATGTTAAAGATGCACGTCGCATGTGGATTCGTCGAAAATGTCTATAAAATATAAAAAATGATTGAAGTTAACCGCATGTCAGCAGTCGTAACGTGCAAGACCTAAATATCTACATGAAAGCTGTTTTAAACCTTTTTACAAAGTGAATCCAAAAGAAGTTACATAAAGTTCACGTAAAAATCATGGATTTCTTTTTCCTCAATCTAATATAATAAATTTTAATAGATTTCAGAAATAAAAGTCTGAATTAAATCGCTTTGATCCTTTTATCTCATGTTATTAAATGAATAAAATGTTCATCTTAAACTTTGTATCTATTCCATATGTAAATAAATATATTTCCTAAATATTTTGTATCTCTTTCCTATATATTCTATAACTATTTACTATTCCAAATAAAATACTTTTTAGCATTTATTCGGATATTTCTGGTTAAACATCAAAAGTTTTCTTTAAAGTTAACAATGGTAAACAAGTAATTTGAATATATCTGATCAAAATTTTTTGTTAGTATATGTTGTAGTTAGACTCGGTAATAATAGGAAAAGCCGAGTTAACCAGGTTCTTAGAAATAGTGGAGATTTTAAGAGAACATATGAGAATGACACAATTTAAATAATGATAATAATAATAATGTAATTTAATTGTACTATTAACATTTAAATATTTACAATTTATATTTAAAGATTAATTGTCTTAACAACATATAAAAGCATATTTATAAAACATTGTGCGGCCAGGGTCCTGAAGCAGAGACTAAAATGACTCACCCCCTTTGTAGTGAATTTCCCTTTGTTGTTCAGAACCATTGCTTTCCTTTTGTTAGGCTCTTCTTTTGGTCAGGCCTGTGCTTCACTGCTCCGTACCTTTCTTTCTATCATCGGCGGAATTTGTAGTTCCCAATGTCTCATCTAAGAATTTTTATTTCTCCCATATCTCAAGGTAAGGTTAGGCTTCTCTTCCTAATATCTCGTCGGAGGCTTTCAATTCATATCTATCTGTGAATCTCTGGGAATATCACTCTGAATTCTATCTCTGCAGCCAAGAGGATTTGTCCTTCTCATTCAATTCATATCTCTCTGAATTCTGAGTATCTGGATATCTGGATTACTCTGCATGCTCCATCTTCAACTCCTTAACTTTTATATTGCCCTCATCTCTCCTCCCATTTTCTTCTATTGGATATTTTCTTGTATCTCACCGGTGTTAGGCTTCAAGGCATATTCCAGAAATCTCCCCTCCAAAACCACACACAAACAAAAAGGAGAATATTTTAATTTCATATGGACCACCCATACATCCCAAGGGAAGAAGGACCCTTGGATAAAAAACTGCAATAAACTTTAAGTGCAGTTTTCGGGTGCCACTTTGAAATATATAGTTTTATTGCTTTATTACACTTGTCTCTTTATATTACAATTTTTTATGTTTCCTTTCTTTTATATTTTAAAAAAACTACTGCCGAGAGGAATTGTTACAGAATTCATTTACAGTAAAACATCTGTTTCCTCTGCGGCTCCTTTTATGTCGTTTGCACTACGACAGTATACTGCCTATAATATGTAAATTTTCTGTTTATTATTAGTTATTTTGATATCTGTAAAATATATATTTCCTCTTACTGTGAAATTTCCTTTTGGATTATTAGTCAATTAAGAATATTATTGTACGCATATATTTTCAATAAAATTTATTACCTTAACAAAATAAATGAGTTTAACAAAAATAACGTTTTTAATTTTAAAGCAATTGGAACTAGTCTTCCAACCCTAATAAATAAAAAAAATTAGTTTAATTTTCAATAGTTTTGCTTCAGTATATTAAAATCAGTTAGAAAAAACTATTAAGAAGCTGATAATATATATTAGAAGATACACTATCGGAAGGGGAAAAGTAATGGTGTCTAGACACATATTTACGTATTAAAATGAACTGTCGGGATAATTGTTCAAAGAAATTTTTCAAAGTTATTTTTTTTTTAATTTTAAAATTTGCTTATACTAAAATCGATCACTTATTTTTCCTATTTTTAAGTAAGAAATAAAATTAATGTTTTTAGTTTAACTAAAACAATAATGAAACTCCTGCATCATATTTCAAGGCAATAATAGCACTTAATGTTTTCATTTGCACAATCACTACTAAGATTCATAAATAATTAATTTTTAACATAATTTGCATACTATGTAATATTCAATGAAAAAGATATTATTTTCAACTGAATACAAACCTTTATATTTTGATTATATCAACTCAGATTGCAAAATTATATTATATTAATTATTATAAATATTAGTAATTTATAATAATTTTTGCATAAAGAAAAATAATATTTTCTTTCTCTTGAATAAAAATTTGTATATCAAATATCAATTCTCAAAAGAGTCTTTTGTATGAAATGTCACTATTTTTAAGAAATTCATGTTATTATTTATGAAAATATATATGAATGTGTGTGTGTGCCAAAAATGATTGTGTAAAAAATAAATTATTTTTCTTTAAAACTAAATTCAAGCAGGTGAATTTTATTTTCTATTAGTTTTCTGATTAATCAAATTCTTAATTTTACTAACTCATACCGATAAAAATTCGTTTATTAATTTAAATGAATCTTTATTAAATTTATTGACTTAAATTTAATATTAATGAAAATAAATACAGCATTTATTTTTCAACAGAAGTAATAGCATTTACGCTGTGGAATTTAATCACATTGACTAGTAGTTATTTTCATAAATAGAAAAAGAGATGAACAATTTTCATAAGTACGGGTAAAACGCAAAAAAGTTTTAAAAAGCCAAAAAATAATGTTTTAGATTAATGAAGAATATTTTATTGATCTATGAAATTTATTGGTTTGAATGCCATTATTTTGGTGATTGGAATTTAATTATACTTTCAAATAAAAATAGATTTCAAAGATACCTTTAACCATGCTTTATATAAGCAAATTGAAATCGAATAAATTGATATTGAAAACGCATGTTCATAATTTATCTCACAAAAACCAACATAAATGATAGATATCCTTTAAAATGAAAGTAATATAAGTAATTAAAGGAAAATTTTCTCAGAATTCTTTCTTACAATAAATGACTCTCTTCCATCAAAGGTAACTGTTTGTATTAAAAATTCGATTTGTGACAAACTTTTTAAATAAGAAAGTGATTTATTCTTTGGGGAATATATCAACTGCTCTTTTGTTGTAACATATAGCCTCCAGCTTTATTAGAATCCTTAATATGACTTTAATATAACGGCTTATTTGACTACAATTAGATATTTCTGTATTTCATAAACGCATATAATTAGTTTAATAATATGAAATTTAATAAAAGGATATATTTGTAAAGAATATTAAAACATTTTTTACCTATATATAATTATATTGTTTAAATTTTTGACATATTCAATCAGCACACCTAAAGAAAAATTAAATTGGTAATTTGATTTTTCTTTATGTCTGCCATGTATAAGCGTTTTACATACTTTTATAATATAATTAGTGTGCTTGCAGTTGGTAGTGTTAAAAGGTTTTTTACTTAATGTGTTTTAAACTTTTTTATAATTTAATTGAGTAATATTAACTGATGTCTTGTTTTAGTCCTTTCATTCATGATTTAAATTTCACAGCAATTAATTAAACTAAAATAATGGATTATTTTAAGTGTATATTGTTTTCTTTAAGACAAAGAATTCATTGTTTGTTAGTATCCTTCAATAGGTGATATTTTTCTGCTTAGGACTAGTATTTGCGGTTAAGACATGATCAGTAAATTTAATTTAATGCAAGAAAATCAAAAAATCTTATTAGTCTGTGGATTTTATCTTAGATATGTTGGTCAAATTCACGCATCAATTCGGTTCCTAATTCATATATGTCTCATGTTATTTCACTTTCACCAGTACATCATCGTGTTTTTTAATAAATTAGTGAAATAATTTCTAAAAAGCAACATTATATTTAATAGAAATATTTTTAGTAAGTAAAACAAAGCGGTGTTTGTTTAAATAGGAAGAACAAACCCAAGCTCAGATTTTTGTTTGAATTTTTACTTTAAAATTGATGAAAATTTTAATTTTAAACTAAAATCAATTTATTTTGTTTAAAGCAATAAGTATAGTAATTTATCAATTCTATTGCATGTTAGATTTCAGAATTTATGGGGCAAACAATGTAATCCATTCTTAAATATCTAGTAAAATCTAATTAATAAATTTGCATTTTAATTCAAATTAAAAATATGTGAATATTTAAATAAATTGGTTACATAATCAGATATATATATATATATATATATATATATATATATATATATATATATATATATATATATATATATATATATATATATAAGTATTCTTCATTGCAGGAAATACTTTTAGTCTAGCACATAATTCCTAATACAATTAATTTATAAAATATTCTCTGCCACTTTTAAACCAATCAA
>JAPDSC010035412.1:0-10715 GCA_026290005.1 Latrodectus geometricus
TCCTGAATTATACATATCATTTTTCATTAAAAAAAGTCCATATAATCCTTTGTTATCTCTTATTAATATATTATTAATCTTTTTATTATTAATGAGTGCCGCCCAACCTGTCTAATGGTTATCGTACCTGACTACAGATGGGTGGGACCTGGGTTCGAATCCTGGCTCGGGCGTAGATGTACTTTCTCTCTCTCTCTCTTTCTTTCTTGTCTTTTCTTTGTGTGTGTGTGAATGGTTGCCTACCCTACAAACGAGTACCTATGGCATGTGTGTACTAAGGAAGTCGGATTCCACACTAAATATGGTTCAGTTGGAAAAGTGGAGCAGCGCACCCCATATTGCCAGCATGGCTGGCACACAACAACAACAACAACATTATTAATGAGTGTTCTTCTGTCTATAGAGCATTTATTGCACACATCGTATTTATTAGAAGGATTTGGAATATTGATTATTTTTTTAGTATCACATAAATTTTTACTTAAAACTAAAGCATTGTTTTCAAGGTAAAGTTTATTAACAGCATTCATTTTTCTTTTACATGATCTTTATTGGAAATTATTTGATCTTTAGCATCAAAACCACCTTTCGCAAAATGTATTAAGCTTTTTTATTCTAATTCTTGTGCAATTTTATACACATAAATCATAATCATCTTGTTTAAAATGTTAATGAACTACATCATGAATCTATTAATTAAAATTCTACACCTGGAGGTACTCCTTTTATTTCATCATCAAACAAAGGACAATTAGCTGTCATTTATTAATGTTATAAAGTCATTATGCTATAAATGTTTTAATCAGAATTATTTCTTCATTTTGCATATTCATAGAACATGTTTTTTTCTTTCAAAATGAAATAAAAAAAAGTAATTTTTGGTAGTATTATTTTTTAATCTCCAATTGAATTCAATCATTAAATTATTCAGGTTTGTATAATTTTCATGATTTTCTAGATTAAAACAAATTATAGGATATTTACTAAAACTTGAATAATCTATCATGCAACCTGTTTCAGCATTTATGTTGTTCATTCCTGCTTCTAAAAGAGCAGTATATATTCGATTAAAATGCTTTTTAGTAAAATCCATAAAATAATTTCCTGTTGGAACTTTTATGTTTATCAATCATTAACCAACATTCTGTTATATCAATGTTATCATAAATCTTGTTGTTTAAATTCATATTTTCATTTTTTTATCATATGAGGAATGACATATAAACTTAAAACTTCATCAGATGTAGTTTGAATATTATAAGATCCACTAGTATATTTATTAAATAAATTAATTTTAATAATATTATAACGATCCCAATTTATTTCTGTAGGTGTATCAGATAATTTTAGTTTTTTAAATTTACAACAGCTGAATTATTAAATATGACATATCAGAGACATAGGTCTTAAAAAACTACTTTTAAATCAGGATTTTGAATATCTGTATATAACATATTTTTATGATCATACCTTTGAATTTCTATGTTATTTTGAAATCATGTAATTAATGTAGATGTTTTTTATATTCTCTGAAAAAATCAAATATAAATTCCAAAGGTATCCATGAGAATTCAAAGGTTTTGTTTGTCTTTATATTTTTACTCTTCTACATTGTTTTAGTCGATATACATATTCTTCTAATTCTTTATATTCTAAACTTTCAATTTCTTATTCATTATTCAGCTTTTTCAATTCTACATTTTATTCTTAGTTTCCTGTTTCTACAAATACTGTATCTAATTCTCATTGTAATTCAATATTATCATTTTTATTGAAAAATAAAAATTCATTGGTATAATAATTGACAACTATATCGTTTATTTTTTAGGAAACTCAGATATTCAACAAGCAATATAATTTATTAAATACTTGTGAAGACAGACATTTATTGGATAAAATACTCAGCTGATTTATCTAATTAAGAATATTTTATAGTTTCTAGAGAACATATGTAAGAGAAAAATAGAAACTCATTTTAGCAAATGAACCTTTTAAGAGAATATATTTCACATAGATGTGTGATATCTGTTCTAAACAAAAATCTGTATAAAAGAAAGCTTCTAATACACAACTAACAATGAATAAATTATTGACTTCATTTTTTAATTCTACAAAGTTTTCAAAATTTATGACATGTGTTCAAACAACTTGAGTATATATTAAATGAACCTTTCTAGACCTTAATATATTTGTATTTATAAATGTATTAAGATTTCTACACAAACAAATCTTCTACAAATATTAAAAAATAAATCTACAAATATTTATATAAAATATATTAATGTATTGAAAAATATCTGCGTGTACAAACACATTTAAATAAAAAGGACACTATTATTTTTTATAAGTAAATTTTCTTTATTATTTATTAGTAATCATGAGGAAACATTGTCAGTAATGTTTTCATTTAAAATAAAATGCTTAGTTTAATATCAGCTAATATACCCACTGAATGTATTCACTTTTCTTAATTTTGTATTTTTACGAATGGTTGTAGGATTTTTATTTTTATTTTCATACAACTATCCGTAGGTTTACTTAGTTTTGATTTTACTCGGATAAAATTTACATAGATTTTAAATATCCAACGTACTTATTTAAATAAAAGAAAATGGTTAAATGAGTTCATTGAAAATTAATTAAGGACATATTAGATATTTTTATAAACAACATACTGAAATAAAAACATTAAGAATAAAAACAAGATCTTCTGGTAGTAGTTTCCTATTGATAAAGAAAATATTAAATTCTACAGTTGAACACATAAAAATTCACATATTGCAAAACATTTATATTTTAATCTGTTTTTAGCTGAAAAGACAAACGTGAATGTTATAAAAACGGAAACTTACTAAAGATTCAAAGAAGACTACTTCTGGCTGCAGTCTCGGTTTAAGGAAAAATATTTGAAGCTTTACCCATAAAAGTTTACAAAAAAGACAATTTATACCCTAATTTAATATAAATATATATAATTCAATCTCGGAACGCTGTTTTTAATCACTGAATAAATTCTCATATATTAATTAGCCAAATACTAAGTGAAAGAGTTAATGCTTAACTACAATATTTTACGGATTTCTTAAATTTTGGAACAGAATTCGATTTTATTCATGAACTAAAACATTTTCTTGCACTGAATAATTCTAAAATGTGAAAGCAAGTTTGCTGAAGTAAGCCTAATTTTTTTAAAAAATCCAAACAAAGTAATAACTATCGTTATTTAGAAAAATTAAATAGAAGAAATGTGGAAAAGGGGAGATTCATTGCCGTAAATTTGTTTCCTTTACTATAGGAAGTAAATAACAATTTTAAAAAAATAAAGAATTATATTTTTCTTTCACTATTAAGTGGAACGTAAAGTGGCTTGAGGTAAATGCTTGGCATAAGATACTTCAGAGGGAGTTCATGACTGTTAAGTGAATTAGAAACATTGTAATCAAAATTTTTAATAATTGTTGTTGGTTAATAACTATAGATATCAATTACCAAATATAATTCTCACTTCATTCTGAACAGCCATTTTCAGTTTAAGATTGCCAAATACTTTAAGAAAAAACTCAAGTTTTTAAAAAATAGATTAAATCGGTAATATGTTAATGTTATGAGAATGAAATTAACACATTTTAGTTGAAAACTAGAATTAAAAAAAAATAGAAATATTAATATTTAGTATTTACTTTAATGTTCTTTATCACTGATAATCTTAAAGACGTACGTGTTTTTTTTATTTTTTTATTTTATTTTATTTTTTTATTATTTTTTTTTAAGTTTGTTATTTAAAAAAAACAACATTAGAATTTGAATATGAAAAAATTGTTGCATGTAAAATTGAGGCAAATATAATGAACGAATTATTATTAATCGCAATTTAATTTATCGGCACTACTTTTCGAATGGGGAAACAATGTAAGAATGGTGTACAAGCTATAGAGAATCCGAAATTGTAAGAAAATAGCCAAGAGCATGAAGGCAGCGTCGTTTAAGCTTAAATTGTATCCCAGTTGAGTAACTGGTCAGGGCTTTTAGGCCTTCGTCCTCTGTCAGATGTTAAGATAGCAAGCTACGGTAATTTGAAACAGCCTGTGGATGATTTCTCCGCTGACAACACCTTAGTCCAGACTCCAGGCACAAACCACTTTGATTGATGCTACTCGCAGTTAACCTCTTAGCTGCTGCATCCTATTATAGGCCTCCCCTTTGCAGAATAGTGTTGGAGTGGTACTGGATTTTGGAACAATAAAATAGTCAGTGATTTTAAGATTTTAATATGAAGTGTAGGAATAATTCTATAACAAAATTTAGGATAAAATTAAATTTTAATTAAAATAAAATATGTGCAGGAGGTCAACATTTTAATAATATGTTAAAACAAGAGTAAATGAATTTAACGAAATGAAAATAAGATTAATATAAATTAATTACGCTATACTATTTAATTTGGTAGATAAATAAAGTCTCCTGAATAAAATATAAGCATCTTATGACGCAACTAATCTCAAATTTGAAATAGGCTTGTTTATAAGGAATTTACTCTTTTTGAAAGTATATAACATTAACTTATTAAAATATCATTTTTGCTTGATAGATTTTAATTATAAAGATAACCTTTATAATTAAAGTTTCTTATGTTAATGATAATACTTTCTCGATTTCAAAATTAGCCCTTTGAAATATGTTTACATAACTTTTGATCAAGAAAATTATATATTAAAATAATTCATGATTTAAGGATTAAGGATTATTTTAATATATAATTTTATTAAAGGAGTTAAAGGATTAAGAATTTTAACGCAGAATATATACAAGATTTTATTTATAGCTCAAACTTATTAATGAATAGAGGAAATCATTTTATACAATTCGAGAATTATAGATTTTATACTTAAAAATCGATATTTTTTTAACCTTCGACGTGAGTAAAAGAAAAGACTGTAATCACTAAAAGATATCATTTGGCGTATGGTACATACATTTTTCTATCTGAATAAGATGCCGAAGATGCTCCCAATTGACACCATTATTATTTAGTGATCATGTTATGGATAAAGCTTAGAAATGAGAATTTACTCTTATATAAATATCTGTTTTTACATACATATTTGCTGTTCAATTAAAAAGAGCTTCTGGTATTTCACTTACTATATAACAAAAACAAAAATGTATTTTTCAGTACCACTTACAGCTTACTATTTTTAACTTATACAGCTACCTGATTATACACTTTTTTAATTATTTGCACAGCAATAATAAATTCCTCTAGAATCCTATTGAAATAGGAAACGTATAAAAAATTATTTTAAAATTAAAAATTTTGATGAAAATTTATTTTAATAGATGTCAATATTTTTAACTAATTTCTTGGCAAGCTTATTCAAAGAATTTGTTTTACACAAATTCGATGTATTTATTTATGCTACAGGCTTGTACCTAATATTTTATTTGTTTTCTAATTAAAATGATTAGGTAACATGCATATCTGTACCAATGTTTATAAAAAATATCAAACAGAAATTAATTAACAAATGCCCAAAAAATTGCAGAAGAGGTTAGTTTGTTATCATTACATGCAGTTTTTATATTGTCTCAAGAATGGTGTATGGGTTAAACCATCTAATATTTATGTACGTGTTTTTTCAAAAGAATATCTTGAACTATGTGAAGCGTTGAATGAATTAAGGATTTTAAATTGATTTGATTATCCAACGACGTAGCCATTAAGCGTTGAAGTTATTTGTCTTGTATGACTATTCATTTTAAAATGAATTTTATATAAATATGCTGAATTTCCATCTTTAATTTTGCTTTTCCTAGGCATATTGTACCATGATTCTAAAATAAAATCAGGACCTCAAAATGTTCATTATCTAGTTTTGAGTCATTGGATATGAAGTTGATACTGTGTAGTTCATGGGGGAGATGATGATTCTTTTTGATTTTTATGATTCTAAGAGAGAAACATGGTATTTCTGCAGCAAATGGTGGAATCCAGAATCTCTGTCCTAGAACAAACCAATGTCTGAATGAGTTGTATCTGTATTTATTATTTCTTCTGTAGCTTCAAATGATGGCTTAAGCAAAGTGCTCATAGTAAAAGATTAGTAATTATGTAACATTCTTGGCAAATAGTTCTTGCCATTTTTGACTGATAGAACATATCTCGATAGGTACTTGAAAAGTAGAAGTTAATGTTGCCCTGAATGTTCCTGTGATGTATAGTTAAGATCTCTTTTAAATGGATTTTCGTTTTAAGCAAGAACTACTAAATAGAAAGGAGACCCAAACAGAAATTCCATTAAAGAACATTCTTTCCACAACACTTTTGTATAAGATTACGATTACGACGAGAAATTCTTTTGGATAGCCGTATATGATTTAGGCTTTTCTGGTATGCGATTAATCTGCCGTGTTGGTTGAATGATTGAATTGGAAAATGAGCAGAAAATTTTTCTTTCTTTTTTTATCAAAGACTACTGATATTTTTCTTTTACTATTAACTTTATAACAATTGATAGATGACTAAAATAAACAGTGGTTCACATTTTAGTTTTGCTATAAATATAAATTCCTTCTTCTAAAAAAATTTAATCTTTGCTTCAGGATTTATAGAAGCCTACAGCTTTACTTACACCATTTTTTAATGTGTATTCATCTCCGTTCTCCCACATCGAAGGTTAAGACTTGTAGATATATAACACTGCATTCGTCGTTCTCAGTGGCATCCGATTTAATTTCATGGGGATATCACTACCAAGTTCCATAGAATATGTTCTATTTGTGATTCTCGGGAATATATCACATTTGGTTCCTTGGTGGAATTCAGCATTAGCAGGAAGGATCGTTTATCTGGTAAGGTATGGTTGAATTACCATTTTAAATGTCTGCACTGTAATGAGAATTATAAATTTAGTATGCATTGAGTAACAGACGTTTCTTAATTCAGTTGTTATTAAAACTCTATGGAGATCAGGAAATTTGTATAAATTGAAGACATCGGTTTGTAACAAAATTTTTCCACCGCAGTTACCATCATGTTTACAAACAATTTAAGCTAGCTTGTTCGTTAATATTTTGTCAGGTGATTGTCGTTATTTCAAAGAAAGATACTTGTTTTAGAACACCAAATGAAAGATATCTAAAATGGAATTTTTAAGCAAATAGATTAGAATCTTTAATTAATTCCAGTTCTGCTGCAAAATATAAGCTACAGAATGTTACGAAATCATGTGTATGTACTATGTACTATTGCGGTATCCTATGACACTATATGTCTTTAATTAGGTTGAAATTTATTATAAACCTTTATTAAGTGCAAAAAGGAATTAAAATTTTTATAACATTATTTTTAACCTATAAATCTAAGTTAAAGAAATTATGTGTGATTAGATTATAAAAGATAACGTCGCTTAGGTGTTTGCAATTTTTGACTTAGCTAACTAGGAAATACTTTTGTATTTTTTTCTCCTGGGTACATATTTTTCTTTATGTCTATATTTCAAGAAGATTAATAAATCATTTCTTCTATACTATGTTTTTTTATCTGATTTTCGGCTCACCATCAATTTCTTTTGATTTCTTCCTCGAGGCATTTCCTACATAATAAACTAATAAAGCCCAAAATCTGCAGAAAGATTTTAGGTCTGTCAAAGGATGTTTTGTTACAGTATCATTTGCACCCAACTCTTTGAATAGGAATAACAATTGAATTCTATGAATGGAAAAGAATCATTGCTTTATCCCTTGTATCATCTTTTTGAATAATTATTACATTTTAGGAAAAGAATACTAATACCTCTCTTATATTTTCTTAAATGAAGATCTTAAAAAATTTTATAAACCATTTGATATACTTGTGTTGAAAAAAGGGATACGAATTATTGATGTTTTATATATTCTAGTTGTTGCGACTTCTAAATCTGAATTGTACTTCCAGGCTAGCACAGAGAAATATAATGTTTCATACAAATCACCAACGTAAAGTAAATGATAAAATGTTTGATACATTTCTTTAAATGATAAATCTAATGAAATTTCTGTAATAAGAAATCATTTTTTTTTTTCGAAGGAAAACGTTACTAGAAAATTACTAGAAAAGTTACTAGAGATCATTTATTCTTGGATTTTAAATATTATATAGAACAAAAGACATTTCATAAGACAATTATTACTAAATTTTTAAAACATAACGGATTATATTTTTATTCTGCGCTTTCTATATGTAAGGGTGCCTATTGTAATTTCTATTTTTAGCTTATCATTGAATATACTTATATTTCTTTTGAATTAATAGCTTCGGGATGATGAAAAGTTTTCTTATCTTTATTTTGATACTTCCGATGACATCCTTAAGAATATATATATATATATATATATATATATATATATATATATATATTCTATAAAAATAATTTCTTTAAGGAAATGTTCTCATTTTCTCTCTTCGATTTTGGTTTAAAATGTCAAAATCTGTGAAAAAGTAAAACATTTATGAAAAATAAAATTTAATATAGGAAAAACAGAAAAAAAATAAATTAAGGAAGAAATATGATTTTACGTTTTAATTCTAAAATTTTTATATTTGGGAAAATATTATATTATTATTCTGTTTTCAACTTATCATAGAATAATTAAATTATTTCATATTAATCACTAGCTCAAGAAAGATCAACAATTGTTGATTTGCTCCTTATAGTGATGCGGTTGATAATCTATATCCTTGATAAAAAGCTATTAAATACTTTCTTAGATACTATTAGATTCTTATAAAATAGAAAGTTACTTGAAATTTGTATTCTTGGATTTTGACATTAAGTGTTATGATCTATGTTGTAATATGAAATTATGTTTGTTGATAAGTTCTTTTAAAAATTGTTGTCATGTAAAAATTATATAAGTTAACAATATTAAAAATGTTACGATAATCTTAGATAAGTTTTTTCGCTAAATTCTGCTATGTCACAAGACTAGGTAGAATGAATGCATTTCAGCCAAAATACCTTTTTCTTGGTTGGCTTATGCAACGAAGAAAAACAAAAGTCAGGTTTTTCAGATTTTGTACGAAAGTGTTCGTTTGCCGATATTTAATGATAAAATATACTTCAAGTGTCCAGCTACTTAGGACTATGATGGGTGAAAATGATGGCAACCAACATAGAGGATCACATAGTGGTTGTGCGATCGTTGCCTGGACAGCGAGCGGGTATTCCAATTTAGAATTCCGGACCAAGGAGAAAACCCCCAGATTTGTCCTGCTTTCCCCAGAGGTACCATTTCACATGGATGACTTCACGACCACGACATATTTTACATGCCCCAGCCATCATTAGTTTGCACGGCGGATCTTCAGTTGAATCGGGATTCAAATCTATTACCTTCCGACAACAAGAGTGAACTTCCTAAATAATCAGACCACCACGGCCTTTTGTTGACAAAATATGGATGTTATGTGCGCATTTTATGCATATTTTAAGGTGTTTAAAATCATTGGGAAAATCGGCAAATCACATACATAGCATACGGCCGTATTTCTGTAACTTTATTCTCGTTTCATAACAGAAAAACCAATCAAGAAAATGTTTCATTGCATTACGGAATCTTTTCTCAGAAGTTCTCTTTCTCTAATTAGGTATTTAAGTATAATCATGTTTACGACAAATCGTTTTTTAAGCAAAGGAAATTGAGAGATTGGAAAAATATTTATATAAGTTATTAAATTAAATTTATTGAGTACAAATATCGTGTGCTTAATGCAATCACAACATCTACCACTACAATGCTTAGTATAATATTTTTCAATTATTTACATAAATAAAAAGTAATTTGGAACAGAAAAATTACATTTTTTTCATCAATCTTTACAATGGATTTGAAATAAAAGTTTTGAACATTTAAATATTTATAATATTTTCTTGATTAATTCAAATCAGTACTGAATGTAGTTGATAATTATAAGTTATCTCGATTACGAAATATTTTAAATTATAATAAAAATAATTGCGTATGTTATTAAATACTAATAAATTTTACAATGAAATATTTAATTACTCACTTAATACTATTGAAAAATAATAAATTAATGAAATAAAATTCATTTTAATATCATGAAATAAAATTGCCTAATAATGTCGCGTAGTTTATCTGTAAATTTTTTGTTACCTACTTTTGATTTTCATGAAATATGATACATTTGAAATATTATACAATTTTTTATATTCACAATAATAAGGTGTAACAGTGGACATAGAATTATAATAATCTCACAATTAAGTTTAATATATCTATTGCAATATTCGACCAATAGCCAGTGCATTTGCGTAATACTTAACTATCTTTGTTTTCGAAGTAGTCTTTAGGTAATATTATGTACATTGATTATTTTATAAACTCTTAAATTGTGTTTCAAAACACTGTTTCAACTTTAAGCAAAGATTAATTCCAGGAGAATAAAAAAAGATTTATTATTAACATTGTTATTTAATACTAAAATTTAATATGTTTGCAAATATATTTGAAGCTAGATTATGAATATGAAACGCTTCTTTAAAATGTCTCATTTAACATAACATATGCAACAATATGAAAAATTGGATATTTATTAAGAAAATATTTCATGTTTGAGAAGTATTTGTCTAATATTAATATTTAACCAAGCTACATTTAAATACCACTTAAATCGGTTGTGTGCATAATCGAAAAATTCCAATCATATTCAAAAA
>JAPDSC010035421.1:12809-22900 GCA_026290005.1 Latrodectus geometricus
ATCTATCCTGTCTCAAACTTGATGCTGCTATGTAATTTAAATTTTATGTATTCATTTCTTATACAAAGTATTTTTTATAAAAATTTAATTATTTTTAGTAGAAATGAGAGAGTTAAACATAAGAATTCTTGAATAAATTTTACCTTAAGATCAAATCTTTGATGCCTTAACTGTATTTATAAATAAGATTACATTAGCGTTAATAAAGTATGCTAAAAAGATTAATAGAATAAACACATAATTTTTACACATTGATAAATAAGTAACTGAGTTAACATAATAGTTATTACTTTAAAATTAACAACTACATAAAAGATTTTAAATTATTTGTAACTTATTAGTTTATATTGACAATATACCTTACAATTTTTCTGAACAAGATGTAACAAAATGCCAAAGATGTTTAATAATGCTTCTTTCTTTTATGATTTTACTATTTATTAATGAGAATATTTTGGGAATAAAATATGCAAATCTTCTGAATAATTTAACAAACAATTCCATGGAATAATATTTTCATAGAATTTCGTCAACAGATATTAACAATTTCAACTATGTTTAATATAATATTTTTAAACTTTCGTAGAATTGTTATCTCGATTTACAAGCAAGTTTTCTACTTTTAAAACTGTGTTATTTAAACCATTACGTCATAACGTGACTTTTATTTCATTGTAAAATAATTCTGTTGTTGTATTTAATTCTTTTTTTATTATCCGGCATAAAAATATTTAATAAAATATATAATCGTAATAAAAGAAATTTTAAATTATTATAAAATTATCTGTTTGTAAAATAATTTCTTTTGACAGCATTAAATCTGGTTTCCAGATTCTTAAATCATTCTGGGTTCTAAATTTATCTCCCGAAATATATTAAGTTGCTAAACCAGACTAAAACATTATTTTCCCTCATTGTTATAAGCGTATTTGAGAAAAATTTAGCATTCTCCTAATCTCTTATTTCAATATAATTTCCAAAAATTATCATAAGAATAGTTTTTATGTAATTTACAGAGAATAAAAACTAAACAACACCAACCAGAATTTTACATAAATAAAAAAGTATTAATATTTTAGGCTCTATATTGAAAATTAATGAATTAGAGTGCTGAACATATCTCATAATTTTTTGGAAATAAAGTAAATCATCTCAAAAAGTTTAAGATAGAATGTAAAAATCCAATAATCTTAACGTTCTTAAAATTTTGGTAAAGATTCAAGATTCAAATTGTTGAAAATAGATTATTCCTTTAAATCTTTTTAAATTCCTAGTAAAACATTGATATTATATATTTTGAGATAACATCTATTGTATTTAACTTTACCTCATTTGCAATAATCATTCATTTGTAATTTTCAAATTTATTGGCAACTGAATAAAATTTCCATATAAAATTTTCCGACTGAGTAATATAAATTAAAATTATTCTTAAATATTAAAACAGGCACAATTCAGAAATTCACCAAAAAATTTGTATTTTCTTTCATTATCAAGATTATCATAAATACTAATGGAAATGCATCCTTTTTTTATATATTTTTAGCTATAATTTTAAATTATAAATAATTCGTATCTGACTAAAGAATACTGAAGAAATTTTATTTAATTTTAGAAATAAAGCTGAATTAGAAATAAAATTTAAATCAAAACCCTTCTTTAGATTAATCTTATCAAATTTCTCATTATAAATGAAGTTGTTGAAAAAATTTTCATACAGAACAGTTCTAAAAATAATTTTTAAATTGATCCTAGAAACAAATCAAGTTTAAATATCCAATTAAATAAAATAGCAATATAAACAAATTTCAGGCAAAGATCTGAAGAGATATTCATTTTCAAAGCATTGTATTTTCTCATTTTCATTCAAAACTAAATTCATTTACATGAAATGAATTCAAGCGATATATAAGTCACATTTAGAAATTATAAAAATTTATCAAAATTTTCCTATCATAATTTTAAGCAACATTTCGATTATCATAAATGATAATAAAATCACACAATTTTTTATTTTATAAGGAAATAGACAATTTAACTTGCATTAGACTCTTTGTTAATTTCAATAAAATGCTAATTATGAGTAACATCTTAAACTTTATAAAATCAAAATCTTGCTTAGTAGAAAGCTTGAAATATCAGTAACAAACATCATACTTCAAACAAAATTTAATCTTTGTTCTAATGATGGATATTAAATGGAATTGAGATTGTTGATAAAATACAATAGATTATAAAAACTTAAAATTGCAAAACAATTATCGATTAGTATATTTATAAATTAAATGTAGCATTAATCATTAAAATAAAAAAAGATTTTTTAATTATCTGTTCATTACGTTACATAAAGATATAAAAAAATTATGCACATCAAACTTCAAAAATTAAATAATCACCAAAATTAACGTAATTTTATTTTTTAACTAAAAACCATTTCCATTTGATCATTTTTTAATATATTTTTGTATTGAAATAAAATTAGATTATTTAATCAGAATTTTTTTTAAAAAAAGAATTATATTTTATAAATAATTTTTAGTATTTTTTCCTTTTTTACTTTTGATTATTATAATTACTATAGTAATCAACTTTCTTGAAGTAATTAATTATTTAACTTTCCTTAAGAAATCTACGCAAAATGCTTTATTTTTGAAGTTTCTAATAACTCAACAATTGTAAGACAATAGCTTTTCTGAAACAAGTTTTATTTTAATATAAAAATCCAAATGAGAAACCTCTTAAGCAGTCAAAAAATAAATAAATTCTTCCGTAACTAAGCGTTACCAATTAAAAGCTTTATTTACCTATTGCAAAGGAAAGCATTCCAAATAAATTATTCAGAAAGATGAGAAACTATTAGTCTATCATTTAGATTCCGCTTAGAATTGGAAAATGCCGGATAAGAGAAAATACCTGAAATCTTGAAAATGTTTTAAATAATTAGCCAAGCAATATGATGCATTACTATATATTTTGATTTTCTTTAGAGAAGAAATGTATTTTCAGTTTAAATCAAAATATATTGAATAGGTTTTATGTAAACAAAGCGTTTTCTACAATGTTTTGTCATATTCGTAAAACTTAAACTATTGTGTGTTCCTTATTATTTTAACATTACATTTAATTTCTTCGGTTGAGAAAAAAAATTCTCTTTCTTTCAATCAAATATCACACAGTTTCTACTCAACATAGAAAAATCATTTAGTGATATTCTTTAGAATATAGTTATGTATTTTATTAAATCATTTATCTATTTTGGTAGTTTGTGGTTAATTAAGATTTTTTTAAACCTGATGTGTGATATGGTTTTATTATTTTAAAATATTTAATTAATAGGAATATTGAAATTTCGTATTTCAGTTTTTTGAATAATAGATGTTAATTAGTTTCATTATCATAATATAAAAATGAGAAATTTATTCCTTATAAATATTTATAGCTCTAAAAAATTCAAATAAATATTAAATCATTATTTTAAAATTTTACATAAGTATATCAATATAATATGTAAAATTTTAAAATATTAAATTTTGCATATTATATTAATTTTATTTTTAATTATTCAAATAAATCAGGACACGAAGCCATCTGCAAAAGACAACTCAAGAAATAAACGTCCTTTTTTAGTCAAATGAAAAACCTTGCACTCTTTAGTGGAGCCCTGCTTTTGTGGGCATTAAAAGAAATGAGTGCGCTGATACCTTTGTAAAAAAAAGCTCGAAATCTGGGCCAGCCCTCTATTGTATTTTTAAAAATACAAACCCAATTGGATGTGAAAATACTTTGTTAAAAAATATAGAAAATCATTGATTCTGGAACTCATTTGCCAGAGGGCGTTTCTTTGGCAATGGCAGGATTTCCCACAAGCCATTTCAAACAATAAGAATATCGGAAAGTCTTATCTTTTATGTAAAAATTGCCCGCAGACACAATTAACTTCAGAGATTGTCTTTAACTGGGAGACTGTTATTGCCGCTATTTAAAAACTCGACTCACCACTATTAGACATTTTTTATGGTCTTCAAACTTTAAACTTAGCAAGGCTTGCCATTCATACTTTTGGCTCCATTTAGCACATCTTTTTCGTTGGTAATAACAACAATTATTCAAGCTTTTAAAAGTCTGAAAATACTTTCAAAATAAAAATTGTGTATGTATAAGTAAAAACAATATCTAAAAGTAATAGATTATTTGTATATATTATTTATATAAATAGCATTGCATATTTCTTTCATTATTTACTTTATTTAGTACCAAATTTTCTATTTTAATATTATACTGCGTAAGTTTTCATTCAAAATAGTTGATATTAGAAAATCATTGTGTTATATTTTATACATTTTTTACGTGAATGCATCATAAGCAAAAAATATAAAATCTTTTAAATGTATTTAATAAACATAACTTTTAATTTTTATTTTACAAATAGTTAGTAAATAGTAAAACCGAATGTGTAACATGTCAACTTCTCTCAATGGAAAAATTATTGAAGTACACGTATAAAATTTGGAATGCAGCCTTTACTGTTGACATCAAAGGAATTTATTATAAAAACAACATTGACAAAAATAATGGAAACGGTTTTCTTTTCCTAAGTCTATTCCTGAGTATTCTTTATACATAATGATTGTCAAAAGAAGTACCTTTTAGTTACATTTAAACTGAAATTAATTTTTGGTATATTAATAATTCACAATTTGAATTTATAATACTTTCGAAGTAATTTATATTTAAAGAAATATTTTCGAAGAATTTTATTGACACTTTTAATTGAAAAAGCTCACGTGTTTTTGTAAATTTCCAAACAATGACACATTGCCTGATCAAATTATTTAATGACATATTATACAAATTACTTAAAAGTTTTCAAATCTTTTCTGAAATATTTCAAAATTAAATATTTGCCAATAATTAATTATGCAAAATCTTCTGTTACTAATGCTTGAACATAATTATGAGATATCATTATTATATTCTTTCAAAATACTAATGAAAAAATATCTGAAAATTGTAAATACGGTATTTTTAACATGAAAAGTAATTGTCAGTTTTTGCCAATGAAAATTTCTCTAAAAATTATTAATAATATCATATCAAGAGATTAAGTCAATTGTCAAAACAATCATTAAATTTGTTTGGAAATTAACGACAGCAATTAGAAAATTAATAATTTTTATTAAATATTTTAGACCGTTAAGGCTTTTATTGTAAATCTTTCTCTGTAAATAATATTAAATAAAAACTATTAATTTGATAATTTATTTATCATAAATAGATAGAAAATTATTAATTTTTACTATAAATTTTAGAAGGTTAAATTGAATCAAATCCTTAGATGTGTGTGGTAAACATTTAACTAGTATCAGTCTTTCATTTTTTTCAGAGATTTAAAACTAAAAGAAAATAATCCTTAAATTCCACAATTAAAAAAAATTAGATTAATTTGAAATATTTTATAAAATTAATCATTAAGATTATTTATATCAAGTACTTTTCCAATTTTCCAAAAATATAATTTTGAATAAATGTCTCTAGATGTGTAAATTTTTCAATAATTCAAAGAAGTATCATTTTTAGAATAACTTCTCTCACAATTTAATTTTCCGCTGTTTTCAAAAATTATTTAAAAGAATATAACTACAAAATTTAGGTGAAAAAATGTCATTCTATAGTTCAGTTTCGTACATATTAAATAGTTATTTTTATACAATCATTGGTTATTAACTATTAGCACTTTGGTTCATAAAAATTCGTCATGTTTTCCCAGACTTTTCCTCAATGAGTTATACTCAAAATAACGCACGTTTACGTTATCAAAGAAAATGCTTTTTTTCGCCTTGAAGGTCAAACTAAATATAGTCTTTTCCCATGAATGATTTTTATGACGTCGTAGTTTTTACCACATGGAGTAGGATGAATCTTTAAATAGGTTATCCATCATGATAGAAAAGGTGATGTTGCGAATTCTAAACTATTATTATACACTTCTGACTTCAATTTTCTAAATTAGGGAAATGTATTAATAGTAATAAATTTAACAAATATCAAATTTTACTTGAATGCAAATTTCTACTTAGAATAGTACTAAAGTTGAAACTAAGAAATTTCTTATTGCACTTTTTTACTCTAATTGATGAGGGTGTGTGTTTTACATTTTATATACATTAAGAAAAGAAAATTTCAACTTAATTTGAATATCTATGTTATTAATTTTCTATAAACGTGGAATTTAAATAATTTAATTGCTAACGAAATTTTGTAAATGCAAATGTCTAAAATGCAATGCCATATGCATATTTAAAGTAAGTATATAATGTATAATCTATTTCTCTTATGCATGTTAATGACCGATTTATTAGTGTATCGGATAATATTTTGCAAATAGAATGTTATTTAATTTGAATATCTATGTTATTAATTTCCTATAAACATGCAATTTAAATAATTTAATTGTTAACGAAATTTTGTAAGTTTGCAAATGTCTAAAATGTAATGCCATATGCATATTTAAAATAAGTATATAAAGTATAATCTATTTCTCGGTTAGAATATACTTTAGGGTGCCCCTTTGATTCTCGCCAAGTTGTGATCGCGATTGAGTGCTAAGCTGGGCAAAACCCAATCATATTCTGATTGCAACAGAGCAACTGATTGTTCTGTGTAAAAAAAATCGCCAATAAAATCGATAGCCAAACAAAAATCACCATTTTTGCCTATGGGGACCCTAAAATATTGTTTTACTCTATTTCTCTTATGCATGTTAATAATCGATTTATTTTAATGCAAATAGAGTATCGGATAATATTTTGTAAATAGAATGTTATTGTCAAATATATTGTTAACATTAGTTATATACTTATGACTTTTACTATATTGAGTTTTTTTAGAAGAAACTGTAAATTATTTTGAATGCAAATTTTATATGCATTCATATTAATTGGTTTATTTGAGTCTGTGTTTTTTGACTTATAATATTCATTTTCAGTGCTTTAACTTGTTAGGAATTTAAATTAAATGAATTTCTTTAAAATACTTTCTTTAATTATTTTTATGAGATGATTATTTTATAATTTATGTCATAAAAAAATTAAAGTTTATTAGTAGAATGTTAATATCAAAATAATTTATATGCTGTATAAGTAACGTTCTTCCAAGCAATACTCATTTTCAGAATCATAATTTCAATAAATTAACTTAGCATTTAGCAAAATTTTTAAAAATTAATTTAGAATTAAAACTTTACATTTTAATGTACTGATTTGATTCTATTTCAGTAGTGATAACAACTAAAAACTGGATTAAAAACACAGAAAAATTTTTCTGTACAAATGAAAATAGTATTTATTGAAAACCAAAACAGAAGTATATTCTCACCACATTTTCTTTTTACTTTTTTTAAGTTATTATTTTATCAGCTTTAAAGAACACGTAAATTGATTTAAAATTTAAATTAAACTGTTTATTGGATAAATTATGTCCTTTTGGCAACATTTTTGTTTTTTTTAGAATGTAGTCTTCAAATCTAAATAAATTTCACTTTTTCAGTCACTAGTTTCTTTCCATTACTTGAAAGAACATTATATTTCGGCAGATTTAATTTTAAAAATTATGTGTATTTTCCATGTGAATTCCATATTGATCAAAAATGTCCATATTAATATTATGAAAGACATTTTTTGTTGTTTTTACATACTGTCTAAATCAAAATATATTATTCAATTTTAGAAAATATGAAAACTGATTTAGTCACAATAAAACTTTCATTAATAAAATTATTTCTTTTTGTAACCGCAATTAGTTTCTTTTAAGAAATGAAAAGAAGCATAACTAAACTGTAATTTATTTAATCTAATTTTCTAGAAACAGCACTTTTTCCTAGCATTCTTATTTCACATTAGCATTACCTTATTTTACTTTCTGTTTACTAACGCCAAATTCAGAGGTATTGCGTATAAGTAATTGGAATTTAAATCTGCATGCATTCTTTTTCTCAGTCATAATTATGTGCTTTGAACATCATACATTATTTTGAAAATGTTATTTAAAATATGGATATATATCTAAATAATGGCATTTTAAAAACAACATAATAAAAACACCGCTTTTTTTCCGAAAATGAGTGAAATACAAGTTACAAGGTTTTCAACGCATTTATATAAAGAAGGCTATGATAGCGACATTTATTTATATGATTAAATATTAATTGTATAATGGATTTTTGGATGTGCTTAATTGTATTATAGAATTTTCTGGAAAAAATTTCATCTGAAATTACCTGGTGAAGCGTTATAAAAAAAAAAAAGAAATGCTTGTCAAAATGCTTCTAATGTTATGAGTCGAATTATGGCATTCAGCAATTGCGGCTTATCTTATTGTAATACTAAAACTTTAATCGTACCCCATGACTGATTGCCGGATATGGTTTTGAGAATTTCAGGAAGTCCAAATGGAATACCATGTTGGGCACGTTACCAGCATGGCTTTATAGATAATGCAACCACGTCATAACAAGACAATACAACAGCATCGATCGTCACCACGCTTGACCTTGACGTTACACCACAGATAGGAGCATCTTCAATGGTGTGACAAATGACAAACTTGCATGCAGGAAAGCCGTGATGTGGAATTTTCGAGATAATCTCGACTCTATTTATAGCATCTTGGTGGTTACATTCAGTTTGGCGATATCGCTGTTCTTCTGGAACCACAAGTGTTCACCAAGCAATCTTATATTAATCCATACCTAGAGTGATGGTGTTGTTATTGGGTATACCTTCTGGTCAGCAATTGCTCGCATTAAAGGCCTTTCAATAGAAACTATTACATTTCTGTTATGATAAAATCCTGTTACTTTGCTCTTTATTCTAAACCTGCGAAACGTTTTGTTTAAGCAGTATAAAGCATGAACCCAGGTTATCGATAGTATACTGATTGTCTTGCTACAGAAAATGTGATGATAACTGTCTTAGCCAGCAGATTCTTCAGATCTCTCATCAAAAGAAATCGTCTAGGCAATGGTTACCAAGTGATTGGCTCTACATCATTTGTTTGTCACTATTGTAGATGAAATCTATTTGGTATCATGCTAAAGTTACATGCGCAGTCTCTCGTTGGTTTAAAGCCCAAGCAGATAAACGATTATATTGCTATCAAAAGTGAAATATTTGGGTGCTCATTTCTTTGCATTTATAGTTCCAAATTTCTGAAT
This sequence comes from Latrodectus geometricus, assembly GCA_026290005.1. Lineage (NCBI taxonomy): Eukaryota > Metazoa > Arthropoda > Arachnida > Araneae > Theridiidae > Latrodectus > Latrodectus geometricus. The sequence continues at coordinate 22,021 of JAPDSC010035421.1, forward strand.
CATTCAGTACTTCCAGTGTATTATATAAATTTAATAAATATTATTTTATTATTTGAATTTCTTACTTTGTTGCATTAATTTGAATATTTAGTAATGCATACATAAAATGAATTAATTATCTCAGTCGTAAAATACATAGAATCATGTGAATAATATTTCATACAAAGAAAGTGCTATTACTCTTCAATAAATTCTAATGAAAAGTTAGCATATTAAATTTAATAAGTTTGTTATTATAAGAGATGATTTTATAATGTATAAAATGTTTATCTGTATATATATCAGTTTTTATGAACAATGAATTTTAATACAAACTAAATATGCCGTATATCAGTAGTTAAAAAATCACAGGCATCGTTAATTGTTTTTTTTCTGTAAGTTTTGAATATAAAGAACTGCTATCGTGGCTAACATACAAGATGTCGAACTGATAATAATAGTATATTATCTTTTTAAATGTCACGTATTTTAGTGGTTGTATTTTCACATATTTAGTTGACGCGTATTTAGTTGTAAAATATCAGGTATTTAGTTGATAGAAATTTACGTAGCAATTTTCGTTTTATTCTAAGAAATAAAATATAAAAAGTATTACGTTTAATAAACTTAGGCATATGTGAATTGTAATATGCTAATTTAGACACATTTTATAATTTTATCATTATACGTATGACCAAATAAGTATATAATACCTATTTTAGTAATTAAAAATAAAAAATTTTATTTTTAAAATATAATGCTTTTTAACTGTCTTAAGATCAGTGACAAATGTTTAATCATTTTTAACTAATTCATGGGCAGTATAAATTTATACATTATTTTTGTAACATTTAACAAAAATAATGTATGGAGTGTTATTTATAATATTTTCTAAGTATTA
>JAPDSC010035426.1:0-10395 GCA_026290005.1 Latrodectus geometricus
TAGTTGCCTTTACAGACAGTTACACAACATTTATAAGGCATGTTCTTTAATATTGTACGGAATAAAAACAATATATTTTGAAAAATATTTCGAAAATGAGTGATTGTTTAATGGTAAACAACACAGTTACAAGTCTCTGTTCAAGCGTCACTTAGAAAGCGATAGCCTGCGGATGCAACGTCACAGCCATTTGGTCACGTGGTAGTCAGGCTTTCTGCTATTAGAAGGTACTGGTACAGGGAACTATGCTGATTCAAAAACAGGCATGATGTCGTACAGATGCCAAATATCATTTTGTTGGATGCAGTTCCATAGATATTGTATTGGTCGGTCCATGCTGATTTGGTATGATGCCAGAATTTTCATCCACTGATATTCCATACGTGGTCAATTAGTAACCAAGCCAAGGCTAAATATTAACATATAAAGCATGTTGGTTTACATTAGTGGTATGTGAAAGTTAGCATCATCTTGTTGAAGAAAATCCCTCTAAAATACTATTTATGCATTGCAGCACAACTGGTTATATCATCACATAGATGTACTAATTTACAGCCAAGTTGCATAGGATAAGCTCGAAAGGCCCTGTTGTCACAGGAAATAATTCTCCCGACCATTATTGTATATGTACTTCCAGTATTCCTAAGTCACAGACTCGTCAGTAGCGCTCAACAGTATTCCTTCTAATCAAAACAGATCACTATTTTTATCCACGGCTGTCATGATAAAACAACAGATTTCCACTCCATTATCCAATAAGCTCTAGTTTGACATCACTCACGTCACAAATGGTAGTTACGGTTTATTAGCATGCATGCTGTAGAGTGTCTGGCACGGAGCTGTCTGAAAAGAACTGAAATATCTCAGTTCGTTTTGTGACTGTGGTCCCCACTGCAGCTCTAAAGTCTGCTGATGACTTAGTATGATATGCTAAAATCACTCGCATTGCATATTGGTCTTCGCATACTATAATGCCGCAAGGTCTCCGAAAACACTGTCTTATTCCAGTGATACCTTTCTTTGAACATTGTCGCCAGCAATCATGCATTGTAAATACATTTCTAGTCAATATTTTTTTGCAATATCGTGGAATGAAATTTCTCTTCATAGCTCCACTGCATAATTTTATTCAAACATTGTGAACTGTTGATAAAAGTGCTGTAATAAATGCATTCGAGACTAACGTCTCTCTACTGTGACTACGTTGCAACTCAACGGAAACCCACGAATACTGTCTTTAAAATAAAATTTGCATGTTTATAGTGACGCTATTAATGACACACTGATTCACCATTCCCGTACTTTAAATCGACGTCATCTTTCAGGCTAATGCGCATGCCTATCAAAATTTATTTATCTCGCATAATTCTTTATCTTTTGGATGTTTTTTCTGTCCACGTAATTGGCGATTAAAATCTTTTTTTAAATTGATTTACGGAAAAAAGTAAAAGTTCGTCGGCTGACCTTTTCGTAGAGTTAAGGTAAATATATATTGAATCAATGTAAATAAATTCATATTCTTCTATTTTGTAGTCTGACATTCTAATTGAACACTCCATTTTATCATTTTGGGATTAGTTTGAAAAATAAACAAAACTTAGTATTATAATTAATTTCATTTATCAACATACACACATTATACAGGTATGTAAATGCAGTAGTGTTTTTAAAATCATGTACATAAAATCAAAAATTAATTTCCTGAAGATTAGTTTGTTCAGTTTGGTTTATTTCTTTGTGTTAGCAATTTAAAAAATTGCTAGTTTATCAAATCTCTAACGCTTAGCAGTGGCATAGAATAATCAACTCTCTTATTGCATTGTATTATGTTCCTGCAACTTATTACAATTAATCATTCTTATTTAATTAAAAATATAAAGGACAGTGATAATATTATTTATAAGGAATCGCGTCATAAAACTTTATTATTATTTTAAATATAAAAATTTAAGCTGGAAAGCAGTTCCTACATTTTTTTTTCCAACTTATTTTCGTCTAAAATAACCTAATAAAATAATCCAAGTAGTGGGAGAATGTTTAAAAGAGTCCCATAATGGTAGTCGGTATTTAAAATAATATCTGTTAGCTATCTACTTGTAACTAACAGATCCTATCCACTGATACGTATTTTTGCACGCTGTGAACTGATGGTTAAAATGTGTCGGTGACTCAACTTATATATACCCCATCAAAGATGTCAAATTTATTAAAGTTCTAAAAATTATCAGGAGTTATTGCAAGAGATGCAGCGTTATTAAAAATTTATTTCATAAGTTCACTTCGAAAAGTATCATTTATGTCTAATATTTATAATTTTGTGTCATGTGTCCAACACCATGCTTATATTTCATGCTTAATATCAAAAAGAATAAAATTTCATGCCTAATACTACACGTTTTTATTTTAAAAATTGTTTTAAAAGAGATTTTTATTATATTTTATTTCAATTTAAAATTGTTAAGTACACATTTAGTGCTTTCATTTGTCTTAATTGACGAAAAATGATCTTATTTCTGGTTCGTAGATTTCGAAGCTTTCTATATAAAGCGATAAAACCTTGCATTTTTTAAAAATAAGTTTACGTTTTAGCTGATAAAATGATCCAATTATAAACTACTGGTTAATAATCTTCATAATTTATAGAGCTCGGGATCAATCAAAAGATGCCTACTTATGCTGACATCCCTAGAGGTATCATTTCATTTGGTGGATACTACTTCCACCACCTATTTAATCTGCCTCAACCACCTTCATTGTAGATTACGTGATTTTCGGTTGAATCTGGATTTAAACCATCTACATTCCTATAAATGATGCTTAACTTTATTCTTCGCTTTTTCTTGATAAGGCATCAAATGAGACTACTTATTAAAAGTTGTTGAGTGTCAATTGCTATTCCACATCAGTCGTCAAAGAAGTTTGCTTTAGTATTGAAGCAATATGAAATATTGTACTCGTATATCCCATAATCTCCCTGTTTAAGTGTGATTGTAGGCAGATAAGTTCTGCGGTTCCTCCTGAACTGGCTATTCTGACTACTGCTTTGAAAAATATAAACAAACTGATATATTGTAATATCTAACTTGCGTTGTTGACTTTAATAAATTCACATAATTAGTGGTACTAATTAACTTTTCTTCAATTAATTATATTAATATAGTTGAAAAATGTAGTCTTTAAGAGAAAATATTTAATATGATTAATATATGAATATTAATAAATTAGAGGAAAGACTTCTATATTTAATGCTTCATTAGATAATAAGCACATGATAAATGAAATATTAATCACTAAATAGTAAAAAGAAAAACAGAACTTTTTTTCTTAGCTCAAGCGATAGAAATTGGATTCACCTGGAGAAGAAAAATAAAAGAATTTCTTTAAAATATATTTCAATAAATTTATTAATGAATGTATTAACTTAGTTTTCAATTAAGAAATATCAAATTATTCATCAGGATTATATATATTCTATTGTATGGAAATATCAAACTATCACAAGAAATACAACAATTACAATTGTACAGAAATTAATGATTCAACTTATATAACTCTAAAAAGGAGCATTTCCCTTTGAATGGTGAAATAAAAATTTGAAATAATAATATTACGATATATTTTCGATCAAAATTTGCTTTTGTATTGAGTACTACAATGTCAAATATGAGTTTAAAGAGCAGAGTTTTCTAAGTTGCTGTCTGACATTGTTATGCTGACACTTTTCTTTCTATAATGGGAGTGATTATGGATTGTTTCCTCGTCTCTTAATATACGTTAAAGGTACATTGATTAACAAGGGTTATATTTCTGAGGTTTCGTTACTTTTTTCCTTACCTTCGGATTTCGATTGCAGTCAGATTTCCATTGTGGACGTAGTACACCCACTCATTTCACAAAAGTTTACTTCTCTGGTTAAGCCATTTTCAGGATGTATCATCGATCGATACTCCTGAACACTGATACGAAACGTCTAGTCCAGAAAACAAGATGCAAGTTCCATTTAATTTTGACGTGTATGGATGCTATATGGACAGCCATTCGCCGATGGACATTGAAAGCTGCTGTGTAGTGCTTCAGCGTTTATAGATAATGTTTTTAGTGGCTGTAGAATCGATATTTATGAGACTTAATCGTCTTCCTCCTTTTATAAAGTAACATGTTGTCAATCAATTAACATTTACTTGCAGTTTGAAAAAAATGATTCGAAGACTTTAATAATTAGTATGAAAGAGATCTCAAGATGCACCCAAATGTCAAAATGTGCAGGCATCCTTGAATGCCTGGCGTTGTCTCTTGAAGTCCCATACAAGTCTCTTATGCTTGTGTTCGATTTTCTGAGAGTAAATATATTCGTGGACATTCTCCTAGACATATTTAGTAGACTCGTCTAGTATATTCCTAGCCATGGAGATTAGTAACATCAACAACAACAGTAAATATGTTATAAAGCTTATTGTTTACTTTAAATTTTATGAATATCTGATTTTTTTAATTTTGCTGTAAGGGAATCAAACATTCTTATTGGGTACTCAATTTTAGTTACGTAGCAGTTTAATCATATACATCATTTTGAAATATTATGGTTCTATTATAATAAAATCGTTGGTTCCATCTAATTCAAATTTACTAAATCCTTAACTTCTACAATAACTCATCTTTTCAGAAGCTAAGAAATTTTTTAGCTTTCAATGTATACAAATTGAGTTTTGCGCTTCTTGACTGAATCCAATAAACTTTTTTTTTTTTTTTTTTTTTTTTTTGCTTTGTAAATATATAAATATTTATTACTCTTATCATATCCTTTCCTGATAAAATCATTGTATTAAAAAATTGATCAACTCTTGAATTTTAGGCAATTTTATTGTTTATTAACTTGTTTATTATTTCAGGTATTTCAGAAGGACTTTTGTTTTCCCTTCGATTGTCAAACTGAAGCAATATTTACAGCTTTTTATAATCTGTAATTCGGATAGATGACAATCGTTTTGCTATTCATATTAATAATTAATTTGGTTTTGATTAAAAAAAAAATTAAATTGTTTGTGATTTAAACTACATTAATGAAATTTTTATGTAGTTTCTCATCTTTTAAGAAATTTTAAATGATTTAAATTATTAACTAGGAAATTATCCAATAATTGTTGACTCTAAATGTACTTAGTTGTACTTAATTGGTAACTAAATATACACTACTGGCCATTAAAATTGCTACACCAAGAAGGTGACATTCTACAGACGTGAAATTTATACGAAAGGAAGAAGGTGCTGTGATATGCAAATGATTAGCTTTTCAGCGCATTCAGACAAAGCAGGCGCCAGTAGCGACACCTACATTGTGTTTAAATGAGGAAATTGTTCAGCCGGTTCCTCATATTTAGCCAGTTCCACAAATTCCATTTGAACGTTGTTGCCTGGTGAAAAGTTGTTGTGATGCCTCGTGTAAGAAGGAGAAATGCGTACCAGCACTTTCTGACTTTGATAAAGGTCGAATTGTAGCGTACCGGGATTGCGGTTTATCTTATCGCAGTATTGCTGCTCGCGTCGGTCGAGATCCAATGACTGTTAGCAGAATATGGAATCGATAGGTTCAGGACGGTAATACGGAACGCCATGCGGGATCTCAACGGCCAAAATATCACTAGCAGCCGAGAAGACAGGTACGGCAGCCGAGAAGACAGGCATGGCCGTAATGGATCATGCAACCACATCACGAGCCGTGAGTCAAGAAACGGGGTCGTTTGGAAGACAACAAGTGTCTGCACGAACAGTTCGACTACGTTTGCAGCAGCATGGATTCTCAGCTCGGAGACCATGGCTGCGGCTTCCCTTGACGCTGCGTCATACACAAGAGCGTCTTCAATGGTGTGATCGACGACGAACCTGGGCGCACGAATGGCGAGACGTCATCTTTTCAGATGAATCCAGGTTCTGTGTACAGCATCATGATGGCGGCATCGTGGTGAACGCACACTGGCAGCATGCATTCGTCATCGTCATACTGGCCCATCACCTGGCGTGATGGTATGAGGTGCCATTGGATACACGTCTATGTCACCTCTTGTTCGCATTGACGGTGCTTTGAACAGTGCACGTTACATTTCTTGTGTGTTACGACTCGTGGTTCTACCCTTTATTCGAACCCTGCGAAACCCTACGTTTCAGCTGGATAATGCCCGACCGGATGTTGCCGGTATTGTACGGACCTTCCTTGATACGGAAGATGTTCGGCAGTTGCCCTGGCAGCACGTTCTCCAGATCTTTCACCAATAGAAAACGTCTGGTCAATGGTTGCTGTGCGACTGGCTCGTCACCAAACACCAGTCACTACGGTTGATGAACTGTGGCATCGTGTTGAAACTGCATGGGCATCTGTACCTATACATGCAATCCAATCTCTGTTTGACTGAATGCCCAGGCGTATAACTGCTGTTATTACTGCCAGAGGTAGTTGTTCTGGGTACTGGTTTCTCAGGATCTCTCCAGCCAAATTTTTTGAAAATTTAATCACTTGTTATTTCTAGTGCAATATATTTGTCCAATAAATATCATTTTGTTATCTGCATTTCTTCCTGGTGTAGCAATTTTTAATGGCCAGTAGTGTATTTAACGGTATTTAACTATTCAACAATTGTTTACTGTAAATGTATTTAACATTTAAAAGTTGATTGAGTATGATTATTTATTTCAATTTCTAAAGTACTTAAAGATACAAGTATAATATGCTGCTAGAGGGTGACAAATCTTAACTGTAAAAAAAAAAAAAATTGTATGCTTATAATTTTTACAGTAAACTTTTTTCTGTGTGGTGTCTTTATTTCTCTCCCGTAACACATGAGGAATATTTATTTTTCAATAATATATATTTGATACTTTTTATGTATAGCGGATATTTCTACAGAGAAGTACAGGGTAATCTTTTTTTTAAGTGACAGAGCGCCGTGTAGCATTTGACATGAACTATTCCATGGAATTAATTCCGTGGAATAGTTCATGTCAATGGTCTAACTACACCGCGGGTGCTGCTCGTACCAGCAATGGTTCCCTGCGATCCTTCGACAATGGCAGTTGCCACATCAGTTGTTACATATTCTGATACTGGGTTACGTCCACTCCCAGCGCGAATGTTCAATGACCCCGTTTCCCCGCACTTCATCATTTCCTTAAGACCACTCAGCGATTCGTAATTTTTTTTCTGGTTCAAAATTCCCGAAGATTCACATAATACAGTTTCACGAATAATGCACGTTGCGGTAACATGAGAGGCATGGCCGCTAGAGTTCGTTTACTTTAGCTTAGATTATTTGTCGGAGCTGTCTCCTACCTGCTTCTGTAGCTCTATTACTGGATCTGTCATCACACAACATTTGCATTTTTGATACCCGTATTTTATCCTACTTCTCATTTTTGTAAGCTACAGCAGCGTCACAAAATGCTTTTGCGGTGATTTTGGGAACTAAAATTGTTTTTTACGGAATCCTTTTTTCCATGTTTTGTGACATTATAATTGTCTTAATACCAAGTTTGGTGACATTTCGGTTATTAGATCGAGGTGCAGAGCGTTCCAAACTCTGTCAATTTTTAATAGATCACCCTATATATTAACTTATAAAAAAATTGAAGGCACATATTTAGACATTATGAATGAATTGATCGTAATGGAAATATTTCACGAGATAAAAACATCAAATTAGTTTATTATTGGCATTAAAAAAAATATATCTAATTTTAAACATAGTTTGATAGTTAATACAAAAATGAAAGCTCTTCTAAATGTTATTACATTTCCATGCCGATTTGATATCATTTTATAATATTAAAAATGTTTAATTTGGTTTATAGTAAAAAGAATTTATAATTTGCTCATTTTTTGCTAACTTAATTCTTCAGTGGGAAAATCTGCATTTTCCGCACTAATTTTATTGTACTAGATGTACTAAATGTTTCATTGTACTAAACTGATATGGCGGGGGAAAGAGTACCAGAGCTCACAGGTTGACTTTGTTGTTTTGTCCTTGCGCAAAGTACAAAATGAGGCATGAGACGAGTATTTATAAACTTCAAACGTTAGATAGGCAGCCGGAAACATCAAAGTTAAATAATAATTAGTAACACATTCCTCTGGTTTTTGATACTTAGAGGATTTGGGTTAGCCAACATATTCTCCAGATCTGAATCCTATCTCTTGTTACAGCTGGAACTTTTCTTGTACAGTTGTTCCTCATGTTAAAAGCTGCTGCTTGCTTAACTAAGAAGAAAATGAAATCAAATAGGCATAATCCAATATTTGAATTAATAAAACAGTTTGTAAAACAATTAAATAAAAACCTAAATTGAATAATTAACAATTAAATAAAAATTTAAAATTCTTAAATTACTTTGTTACTCTTAAGAAATAATTTTTTTTTTCCTAAAATGTGCTTAAACAACAGATAATTACTAAAATTTGTTAATTACATCTGTACATACTCATAAGTTAAAAAGTTAACAACACAAGCTTTTATATATATATGTGTGTGTGTGTGTGTTTGTTTAGCTTTTTTTTTTTATTTATTAACTTCCAATTTTTAGTGTATCTTTTTTAAATTAAGACACGTAAAATCTAATAGCTTAAATCTTTTATGTTTGTATTATAAATATTAGTATAATTTAATATTAAATTTCCCAAATACATTTGGTGGTATGTGTGCTATACAAAAATTTACAAGTTTTAATTATGCTTAAAATATTAATAAGGTTATTAAGTTAACAAAATAATAAAATAGCTCTGTTTTTTTTTCAATTATTTATTGTCTATCAAAAAATTGAAAATTGAATATCAAATGTTATTTCAAAACTGTCTAGTGATTAAATTTAAGTCACATGGCAATGACGTGCCTAAATCGTAAGCTATTGCTATTTGATCATATTTGTTTCCATGCGAGTATACATGAGGTTGGGCTGTCCTATTTGGACTTTGCGGCACAAAACCCAACCAACTAGAGGAAATAGTCTAGATAATCATCTCCCGGAGCTTTATTTGTGTTAAATAAGTACCCCATACTACTTCCCTTGGCAATTTAGTTATCTATGGGTGGTGAAAAAAGGGATGTTTAGTTATCCCCTCAACTGATTCGCATATCCATTTGGTCAAAGATCTTAATGTTCGCATGTTTGAATACCGTACTTTAACATTCTGTTTGCCAGGTGCAAAAGTGCTTCTAGTCCTTTGCTTTGGTATTTAATATTTCTTTGTTCTATTTAAAGCGTTCTTTTGTCTGAATTGTTTCAATTTGCAGGAGTATATTATGCCATGCCCAACAACCACATGTGAGCCATTTTTTTTAAATATTAATTTTGTAAATTATTTTGATAACGTCTTTTAAAACTTACTTTTGCCTAACCATTGAATGTTGTCGGGACTATTTCCATAGGTTTGGCTTTTTAGTGTCTAATATGAAGAAGAAATGTAATCTTGTTGTCAATAACTATTTCCAAGAATTTTAATGCTTTATAAAATATCAAACTATTTTCATTAAGGGAAGAGTAAAATAAAATTATAGAGATTTATTTAACTTTCCGGTAACCATTGCAGTTTATTTCTATACGGAGATTTCCGATTTCAGTTTTTTTACCAATAGTGATAAACTGATGTAGAAGTTCATTGCCATTTATTTTCAAATCATCTATTGTATTACCTGTAGAGATGATCATTATTTAACGTAACAGTTAACTGTTTATAAACGTTATTAGAGTAACCAGTTATTTTAAAATAGCGTTATTTAATAACGCACCTTTAAATGGCTCCGAGCTGACAGAGAAGTTTTCACACAATTTGGCGATTTATCGCTTCAGCTAGCTGGATAATTTAAATTATCATTATTATCTACTGGAATACAGCACGTTGTCTTGAACAGTTATGCGATAATGAAATGTTGCTGGGAAATTGTTCGCGCGTTATTCAAGGAACGGTCTGTTATGCAGAAACCAAATGTTGTTTGACAACTGCTCGTTATTGAAGAACTGTCTGTTATACATTAACGCTTCGTTATTATATAACAGGCGTTATTTTATGAACGCCTTTATTTTCAAACGGAATAATTATCCCTTCTGATTTCATTAGAGGAAGAAATTTCTTTGAAGGAAATATTTTTCATGCAGAAAAATATTTCGTTTGAAAAACGTAATTTAGTTGGAAATAATCTTGGATTTAAAAAAAAAAAAAAATTCAGTTTTATTATTATTCTAGAAATTTTAAAAGGAAAGATATTCATAATTTGATTTCTTTAACATTAAAAATTATTTTTGAAAAGAAAAATCCAGTTTAAATGAATTATTATTTTTAAAAATAATCTGGAAAAAAATTGAATATAAAAAAACATTTCAGTTTATTTAAAACTATTTCCCAATAATTATAGA
>JAPDSC010035441.1:22022-45807 GCA_026290005.1 Latrodectus geometricus
AAAAAAAAAAAAGTCCGTTCCCAAATTACAACCCATCTCCCATGTCACGAAGAAGAAGAGCTCGTAAAATTTTACTTTTTAAAGTCTTAGAAGGGTGGGAAAGGGATTTTAACTCCATTGAGCCATAACTACAGTTACAGTTAGCACAACGGTTAGAAATGAATCGAAATTGAAGGAAGGTTCATTTTGAGTGACTTTTTTTCATTTTCCCCCTTCTTTCTCTAATACTTCTGGTTTTTCTCATATATTCGTGATAGCCAGGAAGGGCTATCAAGCAGAACTATTGAAATGGTATGTCTTGGGGAAAAGGAACTTAATTTCCCCTAGAGTTTCTCCCTCGGGTTTTTACTCCCTATTTTTTCCCTACCAATTCTGTCTGATGGAAAGGGGAAGTCGACAGTCAGATGTTGAACAAAATCGATTTTTTTATTTTAATTTGGAATCCAATTTTTCTACCTTACAAAAAATGTGAATGCTTTAGGTGCAGTAAATAGTGGAGGGAGATTCTTTAAACATTTATTTCTATTGCTTTACAAATGTCTCTCGTAGCTACCACTTTGAGTTATCAATTTTGTCTGCGCTTTCCTATTCGTAAGCAGTTTTAAATTCAGTGTTATTTTACAAACTTTTTTAAAGTGAGTTTTTGTTTAAAATGCTTAAAACAACACAAAATGAGAAAAATTTCGTATATTTTCTCTGGTGAGCGAGATAAATTTATTTCTTAATTGATTTCAATTCAATTACTGTTTTCATGCAAATAACGATACATTTAAGGATAAATACAGTAATTTCAAGGAACACTACCCTATTATTACTTGTGATTTATCATGGTAATATATAGAAATGGAATCTTATAATCAGATTATCTTTTGGTCTATGAAATATTTTTTATATAAAGATTTGGCTAAATAATGTAAATCAAAAGTTTAAAAAATAACAATTATATATTGATTAAATATATATATTAAATTTAGATTCTAAATTTTAAAAAGAATTATAACTGTGAAAGTCATACAAATGTAATAAATTACACATTACAATTTAGTAGGTAATTATGTAAGATTTAATCAATTTGAAAACAGCCATGCTGAATTTAGTTTCAAATGACTCTTTTTAGGAAAATATATGATTAAATTTTTAAATTATTTAATAAAATGATAAAACATAATTCTTTCTCAGTTAAGTAGGGCATATATTTAATAACTCAAAGGATTAACATTTATTGTAGATTTTCGATATTTTGTATGCCTCAATATTATATTCCGCTCATTTATTTTGATATTTTATGAGATATTGTATAATTTCTTTTAAGAAGAAATACTTATAACTCACTGGAAATAAATTTTATAAAATTTTGATGAGTAATAAGATCAATTAAATTCATTTCAATTTATTGTCAGTAGGAAAAACAATTTACTGTGAATTAAATTGATATTAAATTAAACGTTGGTAACAATTGAATGATATTGTATCGAGATTGAAATTATTATGGAAATTTAACAGGCATAAAAAATATCAATTCATCATTTAAATTAATGGAATTTTAAACCTTAAAATAACGCAGATTATTTAAATCTAGAAAAAATAGGGTCACTCATTGAAATGAATACAACATGAATATGAAGACCACACAACACATCTAATAATAATAATCGAATACAATTTTATTGGTATCAACAGATTAAGTTAAAATATTGTGAATTATAATAGAATATTTAAAACAAACTTTAATTATTTATACTGTATATAGAAATTTATAGACAGTATTATATGAATAAAATAATCATTAGAAAAGAATTAAAAATTATTACATTTTTCAGTAAGCTATGAAGTGAAGATAGCTTATGGTCGATTTATTAAACTAGAGTTTGAAAATAAAATTAAGTTCTTCAGAAGCTAAAATCAAACGATAGATAAACAACCTTATTTCACATTTGAAAATCAGAGTAAAAAGACTCTATGAATATGAAATACGTATTTATTTCATACGTTTTTAGATAAATAAACTAATTAAAAGGTTTTCAGCTCTTATAATTAAGAAATAATCATTATTCGTTACTTTTCGATATATATGAATTGAACTGTAAGCATGTGACTTAAGAATTCTCCGAATATGAAATATTTCATTTGATTACTTTGAGTTTTATAACCAAAATTTCATTTGGTGCAAGAAATAAATTATATTTAAATTTGAAATATCATTTTGTTTAGACGAATATTTATTTTAAATAATGACTTTCTAAGAAGGCATTTAAAAATGTATTATATGATTGAAATGCTGAAAATAACAACATTTTTAATTTACTTTTTTAAATAAATTATTGCAATCAATTTTCTTAAGTAAACAAGAATTGTAGAGACTTTTCTGGTGTGAATTCTTCTTCTATTTCATTAAAAGCAAACAAACTTACTATTTTAAAAATTAGTTTATCATAACCTTATATCATCCCCAACAGTCATCTATTTAAAAAATTAATTGCATGAAAATTATAAGGATCTGTATAAAAGTAAATGAATAAAAATATTATTCTTTTTCTCTTTTATCGAATGAAAATCATTTTAGTGTAATAGGACATAATGAATCGTATTTGATAAATAAACTAACTTCTCGATTTAAAGTTAAATTCTTGTACAATGGGAATGAATTTACAAAATATTGTAATTATATAGTGAGACCAACTTAATTTTTTTAAAAAAGCATTTCTTAACGGTGCATTATTTTCATATTTTCTGAAAAACTAAGATTATTGCAAAATGATATTTCTTTTATTTAACCAATTAATTAAACAAAGGTTAGAATGTGTGTGAGAAAATAGAGTCTTTCTTTCATTTCCTTAAATTCTTGAGCAGTTGAAAAATAAGTATTAACAATAGAAATTAATAAAAAAGGTATTTAATTCTCCTTGTAGTAGAATTTTAATCTTTGGAAATCACTTTGATTAATGCTTGAATTTACAAATTTCACGTTTACACTGCTATGCTTAATGTTCTAATTGAGAAAACCACTTTTATTACCACTTCACTTGCGAAAACAATAAGAGGCCAATAATTAAGGCCAAAGAGAAAAATAATTAAGGCCGCGGTGGCCTTGTTGATTAGGGGTTGTTCTCGTTACCAAAAGGTGGTGAGTTCGAATCCCGGCTAAGACGAAGACCCGTCGTGTTCACTAAAGGTTACTGGGGCACGTAAAATATGTCGGGTCGTAGTGTCCTCCATGTTCCCATTCCAACTTAATACTTCTGGGGGTAGGTGAATCCAGGCTATAGGTCTTCAGTAGTTTCAATCTCTAAATTGGAAGATTCAGATGGTGCTGCCACTTATGAGCCAAAAGTCGTACTTTCACCTTCGATTGAGCGTGCTCTATTCAAAACGGAAGACACTCTCTCTCTCTCTCTGACTTCATTCGCCTAGTCTCTGACGGGAGGGCTTGGCGTTGTCAAGTGTCATTAGAAACAACAGCAAACGATAAGAAGAACAATTCTTCTAATTCTATTAAATCTATTCTAGTAATAACAGTTTCAAATTCATAAACTTTTTATGAAATTATAATTTTCTTCAAACTGATTTCATGCCGGTTTACTTCAGATCTTTTCAATCATAATTTAGAATGTATTTAATTCAGTAAAAAAATCAGTACCTTTAATCCGAATTCTTAAAGATATGAATTTTTCAAATAGTCAACATTCATATACACTACACTACAATGATAAGTTGTATGGCAGCGAATTTGTCTGTATAACCCGAATGTATGTTTAATTTTTTGACACGCAGTACTGGCACATAAAGGTTAGATACATATTAAGTTGAACCGTGATTAGTTCTGTATAAAATTATGATAATGTATAAAAACAAAAACAAAAAATGTATTTGAAAAATCTATAATAATTGACTGTGGCAAATCTGTTTGCACTCACTAACATTTGTTCACAGTTGGTATAAAATGTTTTCTTGGTTCAAATTCCCAAATGAATTGCATTTGGAATGATCGTTTTTCCGTTTTGATTCTTCACCTATCTCAATCGACTTCTCACAAATGACTTTAGGTCTAATAAGTAGAACACGGATTTCTATTTCAACATTACAAAATAGAAATATATATATTCAAGAAAGAATTCTGTGATGTTATATATGCATGCGTAACAATATATTCTATAACATTTCAGTAATTTCGAAGTAAAATAGAATGTTACCATTGTAAGTGTATTATGCGATACTCCATAATATGGAAAAAATAGTGATATTTTAATAGAAAAATACATTCTTCTTATTATAATATAAAACAGAATAAATGGTCCTAAATATGTAACCATAAACAAGCAGATATTGTAATGATTTCGACGATTGCAAGAGGGCGCTGCGAAGGCAGTAAGATGACGTCAGACATTGTTTTATTTTTTAAGAGGATGGGAGAAAATGATGGTGTCGATTGGGAATGTTAGAAATATTTTTAGTTTATTAGAAATTCAGGATTTTTTTTTCTGTGCATTCCTAGAAGATAATAAATAATTGGATGCTAAATAACGTGTCATCAATTTGTGACACAAATTTACTTAAACATCCTACTATACAATCAAGAAATTTTCAGATAAATTTAATTATTTAACATTATATAAATATAACGTATTATTATATAAAGAAATATCCAACCAATAAGACATGAACATTGATAGATTTAAAATTACATCACATTTCTGAATATATGGAAATATTCAAAAACATACTTATATTATAATTTTATAATATTAAATATTTTTAAATACTCCATTTTTTTATCAATAATATAAGAATTGTATTTAATTTTTTTTTAATCGAAACAGCTGAATATATTTTCCTCACAAATCATCAAATCCAAAAAAGCTTCTAAAATTGATCGAATTTGTGTTATTAATGAAATCAAATGTTTGTAGAATATTCTTTTAAATTACAGTAACTAAACATTTCCTAAAGTTTTTATCAAAGTTTTAGAATTCTGCTGAGAATGAATCCATTAATTCAAATGGGTCTTCAAAGAGTTTTTTTATCAATACATATATTACTCGTCTGTTTAAATAAAATAATTTAAAATTAGTTAAGATTTTTCTAGATACAAACTTCTTGTTTTAATTTTAAATTTTTTGTATTAAATTTAATTTTTGTAAATAAAATTTTATTAAGAATTAATTTGTTATTTTGAAAAGTAATGTGAAATAGTTTAATATTCAATTTCATTTGACAATTTATACTTTTCATTAATTTAAAAATTTAAGGTCATTTTTATGAATGGAAAAGGAAATATATATAATAATATATAAAATATTAAAATAATATAAAGCTATAGATTATTTTATTGAGAAAATTACTTAGAACCTTTTTATAATTTGTATTTTTAGTGGCTATTTTATAGATATTATGAAGTTTATAAAAAATAATTTCATATTTAAAACATGTTTAGTGAAGAGATAAATTGAGTTTATAAGAAAAGTCGCGATGGTATTTTTTCCGGATTTAAACCTGTTTTTAATACTTTTAAAGAATCTGAAGGTTTTCGAAATTTTTATATTTGTACTTGATCTTGTTTATATTATTAAATAGTTATATTATATATATTTTATTATACACAGTGTTAATGTATTTATTAAATAACATAATGATAAATAACATGTATGAGTAATATTATTAAATAACATGTATGAGTAAAGTCAATGTTAAATAGGCTTAGATAGTTATATTGATTAAATTTCTCTATGAATTTTGGTTATCAAGCACCTTAGTGAAGCATTTTTTCTTTGTTATATTTCCATTTTCTGTCAAAAAATGAATTTCTCTAAAACTTACACACGCACATTTAATTGAGATTAAAGTAATATGCTGTAAAAATTGCTTTAATTTGATTCTAATACTTTTTATGTTTAGAATCAAATTTCAGTAAAATTTGTTTACTTTTAAAAAACTATATAAATATGCATTTGAATATTTGTTTGTCTTATAATTTAATTTATTACAAATTTGTTTTATTTACATCTTTTGTTTATTTTTACATGTTTTATTTATGGATAAAATGTAATAAAATTATGAAAACCCTAGAAGTTTCAGGCATAACTTCAAATTTCTGCTAATCAATAAATTGCTAGATTTTTAGCATTTTCTACCACGGTATTGTTTTATTTATGAGGAAAACTACATAATTTATCTATTCTATTGAATATCAATTTATTTTTATTGAGATATATGTATAATTCATAATTATATATATATATATATATATATATATATATATATATGATGAGTAAAATAAAAAAAGAAGTATACTGTTGCTAAGTATACAGTATAATATGAATGATTTGTATATTAAAATACTAATGCTATAGACAGTGAATAATTTTTTAAAATCAGAGCTATGTATAAAGTATAATTATAAGCACTTCTACATATTAATTTTGTGAGTTGTGCATATAATTGAAAATATAATAGGTATTCCGAATTGAATACATGAAAGTACAATTTCCGGTAGTGGGAGTGAAATTTGCAGCAACTCCGACGCATTCCTACAGAGGGTGCAGGCAATTTCAGAACCAATTGCGTGAGGGTGAACAAAACTTTGCCCTACTTTGATGGGAGGCTGTCAGTGCGTGATGCGTTCGGACCCGAAACTGCGAATTTCAAGGAGCATTGCCAGATCCAGCATTCTTCTGATTGGTGGTTGTCATCGTGGAAATTATCGGTTGGAAATGGCGGAAATGAGAGGAAGCGTGTGAAATTTCGGGGAGCGTTTACAAATGCTGAACGGAACACTTATATTCTCTGAGATTTCTAGCATTTTATGCACTTCGATTTCCATGCTTTTTCTCCAAAGTATACTTGTAGAAAGTAATAGAAATCCATCATTTAATGTTAATGGCTTAGTTGCATGCTGGGGAAGATTGCAGACGATATTTTTTTGATTTTAGTTTGTAGCAGTTCGAATTGGAAACAAAATAAGTTTTACAAAAATGTATGCTTTCAGATAATTTATAACTTTTATAAAATATGGAATGTAATGCACAATTGTGAAAAGTAATATTAGTTTGGGGAAAAAGTTATCCATTATTTTTTCGGTAGACGTCTGTAGTGATCACTATCTCGTGAGGTATCTATCAAACAATTTCAAATTTATACTCGTTGGAAAGGTGACATTTGACACTAAAATATTCTCTTGCGGTTTTTTGTTTGATTAATTCATTTATGAGTACAAGGTTTTAAAAATAGAAGACAACAAACAGAAAATTCGATACATTTTAGTTTTTCTTTTATAATGGCGAAAATGCTAACCAGGTGGCTAAAATTGTGAAAGGTGTTTATCGTCCTATATATCACTGTAACAGCCAGTTATGCACAATTTTGGTTTCGTCGATTCCGTTTCGGTATTTGGATGCTAAAGATGCTCCTCGCATGGATACAACATCATTGAGACTGTCTATAAAGCATCAAAAATTATCAAACTTGACATCATGTCAGTAGTCGTAGCTTCGCACAAACCTAAAATTCTACATGAAAACTGTTTTAAACCTTTTTACAAAGTGAATCTGAAAGAAGTTACAAAATGTTCTCGTAAAAATAATGGATTTCTTTTTCCCCAACCTAATATGAATGATAATTTTACGCCAATCAATCGACAATCTCTATTATCCTTTAGTTTTTAAGTATTATAGGTTTTAGTCATATAATATATTTTCTCGTCTAAATTTGATTTACCTGGTGTTGATATCATTATGTGAACTTTTATTGAAATTGTGGAAGAAGCATATGTGTTGAAATTAATTCCAACGTGCTAATAACAGTAATTTGTACCGGATAAGTATGACAGAAATTATAAAGCAAAAAATATTCGATCAGTAATATTTTAAATGTTTCTTAACATTCAAATAATAATCCACAGAGCATTATCATTAAACTATTTTAAATTGATGCAGTAATACATATACAGAAATTTATTCAAAAGGAACCACGAAAATTGCAAGAATTATAAACCTATATTATTTTACCATATCGCAATGTTGAAACGGAAGAAATGGAGAATATATAATAATGCATGTTTAAGCATATTTCAAAATTTTATAATTAATTTAAAAGAAAAGAAACTATTTTAAATTAATTATATATTTTTGAATATGTATTGCTGTAAATATGCTACAAAAATAAAAAACCTTATTTTTATACCATCCTATTAAAAATTTCACTGAAATACTTATAAGAAACAAAAGTAATTAAAATAAACAGTAGTGTTAAATTTATATGAACCTCATATTTTACGACTATTAATTTCATTATAAATTTCATATGAATGTATAAAAATTTATACAAAACGTAAAAAAGTATACAGAATACAAAGACATTAATTTATAATAAATTCTAAACATATTCAGCTGAATTCTGGGGTAAACAACGAAGAATTTATTGCATTTCTAAAAATACCTCACATATAAAAAGATACGAAGTCTTAAACTCTAATATAGTGTCTCTTCATCAAAACATACTTCAAGAAAAAAATTCCACGATGATGTATTTTTTTTTCTTTCTCGGCGTCTATGATTGACACACCATGAATATAGTCCTAATGAGAACTTTTCCCTTGAGAATCGCATTTCGCTTGATGCGACATAAATAAATGGGACTCTTTATCATGCTCGTTGATACAAAGTTTGGGCGAACTGTAAAAAAGTCGGTAGAGAATGGAAGAAAATTCTCCGCCTGGCAGAGGGAGCTAGAGCGAGTTAAAAAGAAGTCTTTAATTTGTCTATTTTGCTCTTACTTCGCCGTATTTTATATTATTCAATTTTTTTTTACTTCCAGTTAGGTAGAAGCTTTTTCTTTCAAAGATATTTCGTGAAAAAAGAAAATGAGTGCCAACTTTTTTAATCTTGTCTTTTCCAGGATGAGTAGGCATGGCTGTTTGTTGACAGAGCTCTTTTTTTTACACATTTTTCTTGGGTAATACAGCGCCTTCCTTTTCCTTTAATAGAGAAAAAGTCGTTGTTATATCAAACACGGAATGATAAAATGTGCAAAAAAATCATTTTTATAATTACTTTTTTCAAAATTAAATCTAGGAATGGGAAATATTATTCAAGCTCGTTTTGTGAAGGAAATATTAAATTTTTAAAAATTAGAATTAAAGTTTTTATGTTAAAAATTATAAGTAAAAATCTTAATCAATGTATATATGTTATTCAAAAATTTGACATTTATGAGTAAATTTTATATTCTTAATTGAATAAGAATTCCTACGAATTTGCATTGTCTGGAAACAATGCATATTTCTTGATATTAAACTTATCAATTTAAAAACTCCCTGTTTTATATTTATTTTCTGATTGAATTTTATTTAACTAATTTAAATTTGACAATATAATTTTTAATTATTGTTTTTTACTATTTTTAAATAAAACAGTTTGAACTTAAATAATTTTAAATTGCCATAATATTTTAATAAGTATTAAATTATAAAATATTACATGCATAAAGAAATTAATATTAAATACTTTTGAAGGATAGGATAGTAGTTTGTAAATACGTTATCAGTATAAACAAAATTCTGATTATTTTTTCCCACCGTTTTATTTTTTGGGGGGGGGGTGAATTAAGTATGGTGGCACAGAATGGAAGAAAGCTACTTGTTTGTTCTCTGGGGACTAAGTATGTCCTGGTATGTCCTGGTCTAATTACCACTCATGTGCAAAAGATAACCATTCAGCAACAAACCTAACAAACTAGGCATTTAAAGTATAGACAAACCACTTTTCATTTGGAGCAGCATTTGTAATTAAAGTTAATGCTGACTTTAAATTATATTGAGACATTAATTCATTAAATCATATATTCTAATGCCGGAATAAATATGCAGGAGCTCTGCTTGATACAAGTACGGCGATTTGTGGTTCTTTTTCCCTTTCAAAAATCCCCATATATACCGAACCACTAAAAGTAGAAAAAATATTTAAGTAATCAGATATTTCTTTCATTCTATACACACATATTTTTCTCAAAAAGAATATATATATTTATTTTTTAATTTTTAAAAAATATTGCTTAGGCCATTGCATTATACTTTCAATATATATTGAATGCTTCAATAATATATTTTTAATATTATGTCACTGATAAGAATAATCAAATATTAAATAAGAAAAAAAGATATTCCAATTGTTTAAAATATATTATGTTTTACTCTAAAGTTTTGGATAAATGTCACTGGATGTATGTGTGAAACTTTTTATTATTAAACATAAAGAAATTCAAATTCAATTTTTTGTGTGCAAAGTATTTGTCTTTAATCTGGGAATATAATTAACTATTATAACAAGAAAATATTATTTTTGGTAATTTATTTCCCTTTACTAACACTTCTTTTTTAAACGTGAATATTTCATTTTCAGATAGATCCGTTGAAGGAAAATTTGTTTATCAAAGGCACGTAGCTGGTGAGCGGTAAAATAATATGCCAACCATATCTTCAAATGACAGTAAATATTTATGCCTATTTAACATTCAAAAATTTGCGAAAAGAGATAAGTAAGTATTTTAAAAGCCATGAAGAGTGTAAGTTTTCATAGTTTCCTCAACGAGATAAACACCCCAATAAACATCATAATTGCTACAACCACTTATAAACCATGGCGAATCTTAATCGCTATCATCACCCATCCCAGAGCACCATTTTAAGACACTTTAAACGACCCGAATCGGAATGATCACCAACCATCTTTATCATTCCCTTCATCATTCATGTTGCCATCCGCAAGCACATATATAACAGGCTAAATTGCCGGGGATGTCACATTTGCAGAGTGTCGCGATCGTTCTGCAAGCCATTGATCAAAGACCTAGATAGAGAGAAGAAGCCTAGATATTTAGATCACGACGTGTAGCCGTTTTCCAGAAATGTGGTCTCCTCGTAATTCCTTATGAGGAAAAAGGCGGCCCTTTACGAGAGGTGCCTCAAGACTAAACTGCACTCTTGTGAGTGTTGTAGATATAACAGAAGTTTATGTTTCATAAGACTCTAGCAGTTTGAAAATAGTGTCCAATTTCAGAAAAAAAATCACCTTGGCGAGATTTTTTCCATATCCGAAAGGTATTAACTTTAATGTTAAGAAATAAATTTCTATCTTATATGCGTCTATTATTTATAAAATAATTAAAGATTTAACGATAAGGAGTATTCCACTTTATCAAGACTATACTCTTAGCTTAGGCTGTTCTTTTTAAAACATTCGTTAATTTATAAAACCAATTAAATTTTCTGAGACAAAAACTCATTTCACTTAGGTTTATAGAGTTAATTATTTACTTATTCAAGTCAATTTAGAACACATTTAGGTATTATATGTTTGAAAATCGAAATTTTTATAAGAATACTTTTTATCGAATGTTCTAACTCAACGGAAGATTTTTTACAATACATGAGTAAACATTCATTTATCTCAAATCTTAAAATTTACCACGCAAAAATATTAAAATTCCAGAATTTAAGTTGATTTTATTGAGATTTTTATGTATAATCCAATCACATAGTTAAAAACACATTTCTTTGTTTATTTTCTTGAAGTAGACAATAATAATTTTTCCCAAAATCATTTTTGAGTAATAAATATTGTATGCATATTCTCTGTAAAATAAGATACACTCTTTTATTATTTTAATAAATAATGAAGAATTTTCCAAATTACAAATGTGCGTGTGGGTTTTATGAACAAACTATTTTACTGTTATATATAAATATACTGTTGTAATATTTGGCATTCCGTTTATCAAATAAAGCCCATAAAGTGTAGATATATAAAAACACAGATCTGTTATGTTAGGCAGCATATATGTCCTTATTATTAATGTAAGATAAATTTAATTTATATATCATATTGATAATATATCGTTTCGATTTTAGTAACAGTATACTTATGCGAGAAATTATCTATAATATTTAAACTTGACTACCTATTTTTATTCAACTTTTTCAAAATTAAAGAAAATAGCAAAAAAGCTTGATCAAGAATTTAAAAGGTGTTAAGTAATGAACATATATTTAAATCCCAATATAACACAAAATTCATATACTTTATACGCTACACACTGTGATATATTATATATAAACTCTTGCAATAATGATACTGATATAATGATAAAATCATATATATCTATACAAATTAAAAGAAAAATCCGAAACTAATATACTATTAAGAAGTAAAATTATTTTTGATCCCAATGAAATTAGTTTTGGTAAACAGGTTTTTTACAAAAGGAAAACTTTAAATGATTACATAATAACTTAATTAAAAAAAGAAATAAGCACAATTATTAGTAAAACAAAACATACTTGTTTTTAAGATATTACCTTAATAATTTTAATCATTGATTAAAAGATTTTAAATCTAAATTAAAAGGTTTATGGAAGACAAATTATGAAACATTATTGATACAAATCAATCATTTGACTTGCAAGTAAAACTATCAAGATGGTCATAAGAAATATAGAACAAATGAATATTATGTATGATAATATTATACTGTAAATGAGGAAAATGTACACAATATATATAAAAACAATTAATACTTCTTTATATTATTAATATTTTACAATTATTATGACAATTTATACTTCTTTATATTAATTGTTCATTAAATTATTTAAGTAAGTATTACATTTTGATGCGTAAAATATCATTAAAATTTGCATAATCGATTCTGTGTATTTAAATTTGGCATATTCAACTTAATATGATAATAGTTAATAATCAGAACAATTTTATTATTAAAAGAAAACGCTGAAAATTTTAAATTATACTAAATAAAACAAAAGAATATTATATAAACTCTAATGTAATAAAAAAATGTAAATTAATAATAAAACAATTGTTAATCCTCATAAAATCTTATAATAAACTAAAAATAATATCAAATTATAATCCTAGAATGACTTATGCAGATGTCATTAACTTGGACAATGAAATTTAGAAAAGTATTAGTCACTCCTTGAATAGATTAAGGTACTTAATTAAATAAAGAAAAAATTAAAATATAACAAGACAAAATATTATATAAATACTCTTTTATTAAACTTCTTCAATTAAGTATAAATCGTAAAAAGAAATTCAAATTGTGTTAGTGCTTAGAAATAATCAATACTGACGTTCATAAAAAATAAATTGTGAGAAAAATTCTCCCTTCAAGTTTAATAAGTTTCTTTTTCTTAAATTAGGAAGGAAAATTTTAAATCTAATCATATAGTCACACAAAAAATGTCAGGGTTTAGAATAAAAATAATGTTTCGTGTTTCTGGGAACTGAATTTTTTTAAGAACAAAAATTGTAATAAATAAATATGTATGTGTAAACATTTATTTATCATATATAGCTAAATATTTTTTCTTAGGAAAAAATTTTGTCAATGTTTCTACAGGTAAAAAGGAGGATTTTCAAATTATGTAAGTAAAAAATTAAAAATTAAATATAATATTAATTCTATTTAATTAAAAATAAATTAGATATTTTGAAAGCATTATGATAAATTTTGCTTTAATTATCGATCATAACAACAACAAATGTTGGAGGTATATTTCCAGTTAAATAATCATTATATTCAATAATTATATATATCTTTATAAATTTGAATAAATAAGGAAAATTACAAAAACAATTGTAATTTTCCTTATTTTCCTTACAATCGTGCTCAAAATACAGTTTTAAAAAATAAAAAAATCTATCAAAAACTTATTTGTAGTTAAATTAAATGAATACTTCGTAAACTATCAAATTTCATTGTGTTTCAAATAACTTAAATATTACTAGATAATTAAATTTTGTAGATTTTTTAATAAAAATTTAATAAACATTTTAAAAGTATGACTTTGTTTTACAAAATATAATGATAAAAAAATTAATAAAAGACGTATTGAAACAGAAATTATTAAAGAAGATACATGAAAAGAAAAGATAAAATTATATTAACAGAGCAAACGACTAATCACAAACATCACTTTTATTAAACTCAATGAAACACAAATATGGACCATAAAATACCCATTTATAACTAAATGACATTCACCAACTGAACAGTCGCCACATGGCCCTCGGCTTCTGTATAACAGGCGGTAAAAAAGTCATCGAATGTTTGTAAGGAGAATTTAACTGAGGGGCATATGGTGTAGGAAAAATATCGATTTAACTGTTGCAACTAACTTTTTTTCTTTTTTAACCTTTCGCCATTAAAATAGAGAACGGAAACATAAACTAACATTTACTTTATAGTGTAATTGATATATTGTTATGGATATTTTATAATTTTTCATAAAGATAAAAATTTTGCAATACTGAAAAGTATCAATTTTTGAAATCATTAAAAAAAATTATTTCAGATAAAGGAAAAGGTATTTTTTATTAAAAATTATGTAAATATGAGGAATGCATTTTACACCCTGATCAGTAAATTAGAAATTATAAATCAAAATTTTATTTGACCAATATTTGTATGAATAAAATATCTTTTTTGCTTAGGAATCGAGTCTATATATACTTTTGTAGTGATTTTGATATTTATATACAGAGGAAACCATGCTTTGGATATGCAGCTTTTTAACCCTTCTTTGCATGATTTTTTCTTTATTGGTGAAATAAATCAAGTTGATATAATTCATGTTCAAAATTAAAGGAAAAATTGCTAAAAAAATCTTAGTATATATTTATAGTATAAATTTAGCAAAAAACAATATGCTAAAAATTTCTATCATCATCCAAAGTTAGATCATTAGCTTAGTACTTAATAGAAATAAAAGAGGAAAATAACAGAAACACGCGTTACAAACCTTTCTTCCACTCATTTTCAATTTTTTAGCAATAGAAACTCTAATATAATAAAACAAAATTATAAACGAAATCATACGTTTATTGCGACTACAACAAACAGCGGAATGAGACAACTTTAAGATCGTTTCACTGATAATGACACTTGTTTATTTTTGACAGCTATGTTTCTTTTTATGCAATGGACATTAAAAAGGTATCCAAACACGATCAACTTAAAGTGAACTTGTTCTTTTATATAATTTTTGGGCATTATAGGTTATGATGGAAATTTCCACCATTATGCAAAGAAGGGTTAAATATTGTAAATTAGATGGAAGCAAAAAGTGCTATATAATGTATCTTTTCACCATATCACACACATTTTCTATGGGGTTAGGATCCGGGCTCTACGGTGAAAAGTGAAGGTGTTGAAGATCATATTGATATGTAGCAAACCAATTTAAAGTTTCTTGCTCAATATATAGTTACATTATCTTCCATTAAATATTCGTCACCATCATTGTAAAAGGGCAATACTGCTTGGTGTATTTGATCTACCAGTGCATCTAGGTACCTCATGGTTGTTTGTTTACCACCTAAGAGCACAAAGGCACCCTTTCCATGTCAGTAAAACATGCCCCATATCACGATATTCCACCAGACACTTTCTCAGCGCTAGTAAGGCAAAGTGAAATCATGACTTCACAGGGTTCTCTCCAAGTTCGACATCTTCTTTCATTGATAAATAAGGTGTAAAGTGAATCATATGATCACATTACTCTATTCAAACTCTTAGATGTCTTATTACTTCTTTCTTACCACTGCAAGCAAATTTTTGCATTTTGGGCAGAAATGATGAGTTTCTCTCATGTACGTTGCATTCCTATTTTTCTAAAATTCTCTGCACATTGTTCAGGCTGAAATTTACTGGGAAGAGCTTAAGATTACGATTTTTGTCATTTGATGTACAGAAGTGTTTTTGCTCTGCCCTGAAATTTGTCGGAGACGACGCTGATCGTGCTTTTGAAAAACTGTAATCGAATAGCAGTCATATCTTTTTGACACGGAATATTGATTATGATTTCAGCTTTTGAGAAGCTTTGGTCTGACTACTTTCGAAGAACTAGTGAGATTTGTTGTTTTCAAAATCGAGGCTCAGCTTAGTGAGCCCAACAAAAAACTCTATTTTAAATGGGGAAAGACCAGTCATTTTTCCCATTTTCATAAAATTTCCTCCTATATATAACTTATGTTTCCATTGGAATGACGTATAATCCCATCGAAAACAATTGGATAATTTTTTTCTTCAGAGCATCTAAAGTATGGATACAGTTAATAAATTTGTGAGACGTATATGTATATATATATATATATATATTTTTGTCGAGTGCCAGCCAGACTGGCAGTATGGGTGCGCTGCTCCACTTTTTTTTTCAACTGAACCTCAATTGGGTGTGGAGTCCGACTTCCTCAGTACACACATGCCATAGGTACCCGTTTATAGGGTAGGCAACCATTCATACTCCATTCATACAAGGAAAGGATAAGAAACACAGAGAGAGAAAGAGAAAGTCCATCCATGCCCGAGCCGGGATTCGAACCCGAGACGTATATTGAGGTTATTATATGATTGCAAAATGTCATCTGGGTGATTTATATCGAAAATAACATAATGAGTTGAAGCTTATTATCAATATATGATTGAGATCTTGAAGATTGTAAGTAGTTTCCTTAAAGATTTACTTTCGTATAAAGTTATGCTTCACACGAGATGTGAGGCACATCTGTGCTTTACAGCAATATTTAAAAAAAGTTCGGATTCAAAATTGTTTATTTATGAATCTAGTATTCATCCACTACAAAATAATATGAGATTTTTTGCTAAATGTTATCTGATTCTAATCAACAAATAGCTATGCTAACAAGTTACGACACCATTTTTAGACGATTCTGTTGATATTTTAGGGTTAAAGCCAAATGTCATTAAAATACTGGGAATATAACTTCAAATTAATCGAAATTTCTTGAATAGTTAAATATAATAGGTTCTTGGAAAGAGACTGTGGATCGTTCAATAATTGACAACGATTAGCATGGGACAATATATTAATAATAACATTCCAAATAAGATGAGTTAGCGATAGCAGATTTATGAAATGCGGATTCATTTGTTTATCCAACAATTGTTTCTTATTTTAGAACTTTTCGTAGAAGGTCTTATTCAGTTCTCAAAGTGAGAAAATTCGGAAAAGTCTCAATTACTCATTCTGTCGGATTGATCGTAAATTGAAATGTAATCTATTCTTGTTCAGGAGGGACTGAATTCAAATTTGGAATTAAAAATAAAAGGACAGCTGAAAATGAGAGACTATCCCTATCGAACTGTCAAGCTAAATATACCTGAAGGACTTTTCAAAAACATTTTATTTTTTCACAAACCACACGAAAGAAAATTTAAAAAATGAAATTCCTAACTATCTATATAGATAAACATACATTATAATTTTGAAACGTAATATTCATTTTTTGTTTTCAACATTGGCTTGCAAACGAATCTGAGATTTGTCACTACGAATAATGATATCCCACAACTTGAAAATTTTTGCTGCTAATGATTTTCTTCAGTTTTCGCCTGTTGGACAGTCGGCCTATATTGATTTGCTTCGCTATATATATATATATATATATATATATATATATATATATATATATCCTGAGAAAAATGTACACCCTGGGGAAAAACAATGGACAAATAGGACAGATGAATACTTGTATTCAGCCATCATGTCTTCTACACTTATTAATAAACCAAGAGAATGCCAGGAAAGCATTCCCCTGATCATAATTCTCCCACTTCCAGTCTGAAACGTTCCGGCAATAGTTGCAGGGTATTTGCTTTCAAAGGTTTCACGTCGTATATGCCAACTTTTAACCGATTAAGAATAAAACGGGATTCATCGGTAAACCTCTTGTCACTCAGTAGACAACCAAATGCCGTATTCGAGTGCAAATTCCAGCTTTCGTCACTCATGAACAACTGTCAGCATAGGTGCATAAAGTAAACCTCTGATTCACAGCCCCAGAGGCAGCAATATTCACTTAACTGTTTTGGAGACATTGTTGGTAGCCTCTTGGTTCATCTGAGCGGTAAATTTCTCAATGATAGCACGTCTTTACACTTGGACACATTCCGTAGTCATCGTTCTTCTTTGTAAACTATGCCCATAGTGCACCACATTCGTCACATAACCGACATTAGAAAATCCCCTTTTGCCATACATCGTATACTTTACCACAACGGCACATGAACAGTTTGCAAACTTAACATTTATGGAAACACTTCCACTCTGGGACCGAAAGCAAGTGGTCATGCTGTATGAAAGTCAGATAAATTGCTCCGTTTCTGATAACAATCGAAATGTTTTCTAAAACCTTTACATACCCTTTAGCAATATACTCAACTCCACTGTGTTTTCTCCTGCCTTCTTTTTTTGGTTATTTAATGTAGACGTCGAAAGTACGGGGTGGTCACATATATGTGACTGGACTCCATACATAATATAATTCTATTTATTACCTTTCCAAAACAATATGGTAAAAACGGTAGAATATTATTAGGAATGATTAGTTAGCCTCCTTGCTCATGACTTAAAGTTTGTGTTTGAAGTTAACTACTTATATACAAGACTTTTTAAATTGCAGCTTATAACAGAGTTATAAATTGTTTTCCAGCACCTGCAATGCGGTAAACGGAATAAAATAAATCATTTTGTCAAATTTTAAATATTTTAGCCATTAGAAATGTGAAAGAAATATATATATAATGTACTGATTTTTATTTATGGAATAAAACTGTATTTTTGTCGTTAAATGAAGGATACTAGTAAAAAGATTATATAGAGAGTATGTAATTTATAATTTATTTTTAAGAATATTTGTGTGTGTGTATTTATTATAAACAAGCATCGTTTATTAAAATAAATATCCTATCGTTGTTACTTATTTTCTATTTTTGCTTTAAAACTATAATTTGTTATTTTATTATTTGAATTATTCATGTAAATTTAATGAAATGATTCTTTGTTTATGTTGGACATAATACTGAATTGTATATTTTTCATGTTTTGGATATTATAAAATTTTAATATAGTTTCAATTATTATTTTACTTTATGTAAGTGTGTATATTCCGAAAAAGAGTGCAAAAAAATTAATTTTAATACTTCAAGAGTGATATGTTTATGCATAATATGGTCTATAAAATAATATTATTGAGATCATATTATGCTGAAATGAAATGTTTATTTAATGTCAGTATAGTTTATTTGTAGACGTTAAAAATATTTTGACATAAAAATGCAAAATTTGCTTCGCAGCATAAATTGAAATTGTTATTATAAATAGTTAGTTGAATAGTAACGAACGAAAATAAGATCTTATATTTTATACGTTCTTTTTAAAATTGATTAGAAAATGAAAATACGAGCGAGCGAGAAATGTTTCGCAACAATATGCTGAAATAAAGGAAAAAAAAGCTTGAATTTTCTTTCATTGAAACGAAAATAACTAGCTTGAATTTTCTTCCAGGGTAAATATTACTAATGGCGTTTTTAGTAACTATTAAATTACATAGTTAAAATTATACTAGTTTAGACTTCTTTTTTTTACTTTTGTAAGAATGAAGGAAGTACAATTTCTAATAACGTAAATAACAATTTTTTTTCAAATGAAAAATTTTAAAATTAATGAATATTCTTACATATAATCAATAATTTTATACACATTATTCAATTTATGGAGCGACTCTTAAAAAATTCAATAAAAAGTAAAAATCAAATTAACGATAAAGATCACAATAATGAAAATATACAGAAGAAAATTAAAATTTACCAATTCAAACGATTAGAAGGAATAATTAATTTGAAATAATGTGAACTTGTGATAACTTCAAGTTATTATATGAAATAACATAAGAATGATAATATTATAATTGTTTAGTCAAATTTTCTAATATAATTTTTTCAATTATAGTTAAACTATAGTTTTTGTTTTGTCTTTAAATAGTCTATGTTTTGGGAAAGCTTCAATCAATCGATATTATCTAAAAGAAACTCTTGTACACATAGTTCAAATTTGACTCTGATTACAGATTAAAATGAGTATTATTCTAGTTAAGTTAGAAAAAAAACATCAAAATGTTTTTGTTTTAATAATATTATATATATTATGTTTTCACATATTTATTTTGATTCCTGATTAATTTTAAATACCTAGATGTGTGAAATTATTTTAAATTAACAGATATTTTATTCATTTAAAGTAATTTCACTTAGATTTCCTTGTAAGAAATTTTATATCGTATATTTGACGCATAAGATTCATGTTTGTTACTAATGTTTAGTTGAGAGAAATAGAAATTATCTTTTAAATATTTTGAGAACAAAAATTCCCTATCTCTTAAGAGCAAATTGATGGCTTAAAGTGTCGGCGCTCTGGCTTGTATTAAATAGTTCGTTAACTTTATCTCCTACCAAAGAGTTTCGTACTAATAAAATCATCGGTCCTAGTTGAATTAATTTTCGTGTGGATATATAGACAGTAAACTGACAAACTAAATCAAGTGGAAAATTTTCGATATCCTAATTGGTCGTATGCGAAAATTGACAGTAAACTAATAAACCAAACCAAAGCAAAATTTCCGGATGTCTTAAAACCAAAATTGTTCTCAGAAATGTCAGCACTCTGATTTACATTACAACAGTTCGTTTGCTAAACTCCTATCTAATTAGAGGATTTTCCTAAAAATTGAATCGTGCTCTCAGTCAAATAAGTTTTCATGGGCAAAATATTGTAGTAAACTGACAAACTAAACGCAAATCCGAAGTTTAAGGCATTGTAATACACAATCTATCAATAAGTATTTGGACACCTTTGATAAAAGTAATAAATACAATTTATTCATTTTCAATAACTGGTAGAGCCTTCATTTTATAGCCTTCATTACAGTCTTAACCCTCTGGAGCATATTTTCCACAAGTGTTTGGATGAAAATAGTATTTTCTTCCACTTGGTTTTCAGAAGACATATGAGTTTTTTCAGTGATTTTGGAAAGTTGTTTCACCGGATAACCGATATAATATGAGTTGGATAACCGAATAAATAGTTGTTTTATTCTGTTATCCAACTCATCCCAGAAATATTCTATTGGATTCAAGTTTAGATTTTGAGCAGGTCTACCTAATTGGTTTTCTTCATTATACGTCATAACATGACAATATTCGTTGCCATCCTGGAAATTTGGCAACAATTTGTGTTATGTTGTGACAATGATCAAATGCACAAAATTGCCACTGTTTGTGTTAGAAAAACAATGTTGCCTAGAATATAGGAATAGGAGTCAGAGTTGAGCCTATCATGAATTGAGATCAAGGTTCCAAGTCTATACCTCGAAAAATGTCCCCAAACCATAACTCAAGCTCCACTAAACTTTATTGCAGACTCAATGAATTCGGGCGAAAAATGTTCTCCAGGCATATACCAAACTCAAACTCTACCATCCAACTAGTAAAGCTTAAACCAGTTTTCACTTAATTATGGTCAAATTTCGACATGCCTTGCACCACCCCAATTGAGCATTGCGATTTTGTAAATAAGAGCTTACGGATTGAAACAAGATCACGGAAATCCTCAAATATGCTTTCTTAAGGATGGTATTTATTGAAGAAACAGTCTTGGACATCTTTTGGAACTCCGTGGATTATCGGTTTAGTGCAGTTTTTATGAATTTTTTGAACAGTGCTTTTCAGCCTATATTTTTTTTTAATTTAGGGAGTCTACCATCTCGAATATCATTCCTACAATCACCACTCACCTTCCAGTTATCAGAAAGTCCACTTTCGATTTCATAATGTTAAACTCCCCAGATATGCTCCTTAAGGACTGGTCATTTCTATGATGTTTGACAATTTAGCCTTTCTCGAAGCCAGACAGCTCTGAATTTCATGGCATCTTGCATACATTAAATGCTAATACTGTTTCCTTTTTACATGAAGTCATTATCTATATAAATAATACATGAAGTCATTATCTACTTTCCAATATTAAAAGACAAAATTAATAACGTATGGTATATGAAATCTCATGATTTGGTGAGACTCATCATGTTGTACTAGGGCATTAATTTTCATGTCTGGTATAATTTTCAAGTTTATAGTCAAGTATAGGGACCCCTAGGGACTCTTAACTGATTTAAGGAATTATTTATCTTTACTTTTATGGGTAATAAAACACATACGTTTTTGTATATAAAATGCATAGATTTGACAATTTGAGAGTATATCGGTTTACCGTCTCGACCTTTATTTGGTAATGAAGAAAATTAAAATGATTTCTTTTAGGGATTATTTTGGTGGAAGTTTTCTTCTTTTTGAAATGTAAATACTTCATTGACGAAAGAATTTGGATCATTTTCAACGAATCAGTAAACTATTTCATATGTTGCATAAATTCCGACTTTTAAGGTGTAAACTTGTAAAATGAGACTGAATTTCATCTAATCAGTTTTTAATTTAAATGATTTTGTTTTTGTTATACTGATTATTTCCTCTTTTAATTTTAGACTTCAGTGAATAAATATGTAAAACGCATTGTATTATGAATATGTATGTTTTTGTATTTAATGGCTTACATAATGGTTTATCGAAATGGTTTATGGCAAAATAAGCAAAACATAAAAAACCCTAACAATATTCCAAAAAAATCGATATTTATATATTGCTATGATATCTTCTGTCTTTGGTCATAATATTAATAAATAACAATACATGACACCTGTCAATTTGCCTGAGATAGTCATAACATTAGTAACATTAAAACCTCTATTATGGAATTTTTACTATAAGTTTTTGGTTAGTACAGCCTTAAAAGTCAATGTGTTCAATGGATATAAAAGCAGATAATCATAGGACGCACACTTTTACTATATGCCGACATTTATTACGTTTATATTATATAAATATATTAAGTTTATCAAACATTTGTCATTTGCATTAATGAGAAATTTTATGTGAAATTCTCTGATGTGTTCTTGTTAGTAAAGGAAAAATTATCCCCTAGTTGTGCTATTATGTATATGAACTATATTATCATTTAAACTTAAGTTATTTATTATTCCTACTCTATCATCAAATGTTACTAAGTACAATGTAAATAAAGTATAAAAACATGACTATAAATTATAAATGAAGAACTGATTGTGTTGAAAATTTGTACAGTAATCCATTGGAGCATTTTTTTTTATCAAAGAAATACTTAATTTAAATAAAGTTTAATATTTGGCAGTTTGATGAGACGTTTTAAGTACTTAGTTCTTAAAATAAAGTTGAATTTATAAATCAGTTCTTAGATATTATTAATTATCTAGCATTTCTGAATTATTAATTAGAATTAAATTATCTTAATAATATAAAAAAGGATTTAAAGAAGTAAGATTAAGCGAAATTAAAAAAATTAAGATAAATTATATAAATAATACAAATTATAGAAATATTATAAGAAATGCAAAATTTATAAATTAACAAATATAATTAAATTAGATATAAATTTACCAATCCATTTAGAAAAAATACAGAAAAATTAAATTTTTAAATATATAATTTAAAAATTTCTTTGACTTAAAATAAACAATTATAAAGGACCATCAAATATTGATGCACTTTAAGGCACAGAACGAAATGAAAGATAGAATAAAGTGCCAACATTTTAAAAAATGGAAAGAAATGAATATTGAAATAGTGTTTCGTCACAGTCAACTTTACCAGCGGGTATTGAGCATGTAGGTACAAAGTTTGGTTTTTCTGTTATGAACAATTCAATTATCAAGAACGAAAGTCTAAAAACTTTTCCTCCGGTGAATTTCAAGTCATTAAGACATTTTTAAAAACTAACTGACTGATAGACTTGCTAAAACGGAATCTCTCAAGTCAAAACCTGACT
>JAPDSC010035449.1:0-13936 GCA_026290005.1 Latrodectus geometricus
AATTCGGTTGGTACAAAAAAACCCTGGTGGAAAAACTTTACATGATGAATAATTAGCTATAATAAATTTAATTAGAGCAATATAAATTTTAAATTTATTTTTTCATTATTCCGTTTTTGCGATATATTTATAATACTACAGGAATATTATACATGCTGAACTTTTCTATTTCCTATACATAAGAACATTCGAAAGCCAAAATAGTCTTTCTCATCTAATATTTTTAATATATGTTTCCATTGTTTTAACTGATGTGTTTTTTAGATTTACAAGGTGTGTACAAGATTTACGTCAAAACATTGTATTCTTGACTATAAACACTAGCATACTTCCCTGTAGTATGTAAGAGTTTGGTGTGTACTGCTAAGAAAAATGGGATGAATCTTTGATATTTAGATGCAAGAAGACCCGAAGAAAATTTATTTTCTACAAACATAAGTATCATTTCATTTGAAAGACATTGCAATAATTTATTTAACATGTTAAATGTTAAACAATGTATTTAACATTTAACATTGTATTTAACATGTTCCAGCCATTTCAGTGAAAACGATGTATCTTTGATTAAGCAGGGATTCAAATTCACTATAAGAAAGACGTCATGAGAAACTAGGCCGTTGCTGCCTCTTTTCTGCACTCTTATAATCTTGGCGATCCTACATGTAAATTAATTTAGTTGTGGTGTTCCTGAGAAATTTTTAACATTTGAAAGCTATTTTCCTCAAGCTTTTACTCTGTACTGGAAATGGCTGCAGTAAAAATACATACAATTTTCTAACAGAGAAATCAATTATTGACAATATTCCTCGACTAGTTAACGTTACTTTCCTTTTCCTGCGTAGTCGTAGCTTCAGAAGATCGCACTTCCCAAAAAACTTTTTTTTAAATGTTTTCAGCGGTTGAATGAGGAGCATTTTTCATCCTGACAAGAAACATTACTTCTTTGTGAAAGGTTGCACGCATTCAAAATAAGGAGCATGAAAGTTAAGGGATGGAAGAAGCTTTTTTTCCACTCTCGCCACGATTTATCTTCGGATCGGTATTTCTTTCCGAAACATCCCCGAGTGCTTCGTTTGTGTTGCTCCAGCGTGAAGAACGCTTTTGAAACATTGAGCTGGGTGAAATTTCAGATCGATTTATCAAAATTGATAAAATATGCACTTTTCGTGACAAAAAAAAAAATGAATGCAAGACAGCGGCTTTTATTGGAAAAATAAAGGAATAATGCAAAGAGAAAGTTGAAGAAAAAAGGTTTTTCTTTCTTAAAACCGCTGCGTGTTGTGGAAAGAATATATATGAAACTTATTTCGGATCATTTAATTATTAAAAAGTGTGACAAAACACTTTCTCATATAATGAAAATGTTTGATATAGTTACAGAAAAAGGATAAAAGAATTCAATAATAAATAATATTTAATATGGAACTTTAATGAATATATATCCAGAAAAATTCTAATATCATAAAAATGTCACCTTCGCTTAGATTATATAAATGAATGGTAGTTAAAAATGATAGAGTTAAAAAAGATTTACTGCATGTGAACCAATAATTTTAAAAACACTTCATAAAACCTTATAATTGTTTGCGATTCATCATCTAAACTATTCTAAAAATGTGGTACAACCATAGATAAATTAATGGAATAATCATGAAATTGATAAGTGTTTTGCGTAGTTTAAAAAAAAGAAAATCCCATTTTAACTTATATTTTTTAAAATTTTGTATACTTTTTTTTGTTTTTATATTTATTTGAATAAAATCTCTTTGGTTGAATTCAATTTACAATTACCTTTTATTTTTAAACTGATGACAATTTTTTTTATTAGGTCTGATGAGATTTATTAATCTGATTCACATTATTTCGATAAAGTATTTGTTTAAATTTTATGCGATACAATTCTTTAAATTTAATTGATTAATTTGGTTGTATATAAAGCTATTGACAACATATAATTTGTTTGTTTCGTTAATGAGATAATCTTAAAATGTTCCTGCTTAGAAAGAACAGTGTGTTTAATATTAAAGTTAAGCCAATTTGAAACATTCTTTTCACAACTATAATAATAGGAAGTGTTTTACATCGCATTAGAATACAGCTTTAGAATATTAAAATACAATTGTGATAATAATGCATAATATAAATTGTTAGATCTAAAATATATTTGATTGCATTTATACTATTGTCTAGAAAATCTGATACAATTAAAATAAGAGTCACAATGTCCCTGTTGGTTAGAGTGTCGTTCTAAATATTAGAAGATTTCAAATCTTGGTTTAATCGAAAATCCTTTGTATTCACTGAAGTCAGTTGGGGCTCGTTATATACATCATGCACGCAATTTCCTCCATCTGAAATTATATCTATGGGGATGGAAGTTTAAGTATTCTAGAGTCTTCAACTTGGTCTCTGATTCTAAATTACGAAGACACGAATTGATTTAAGAGATGATTCAATTATAAAAGTCATACTAAAGTGGTGCTTCAATTTTATTTTAAGATCAAATTGCTTGATGTGTCATATGAGAACCTATAACCTCAAATGTCGATTTATAAGGAATTATCAAGTGGATACATCTTAAAAATATCAGTAAATCACAATTCACGTCATGAAGTTATTAGGACGTATTATATAACAAACTAGTAAAAATTCAAGTTAAAAAAATGGATTTGTCACAAAGTAAGAGAGTTTACATGTTATATATTGTTCAATTTTGTTTTCTCCGTCGCTGAAAGAGACTTTTTCTAAATTACCTAATGTCTTGCTACTCAAAATGAATTCTATAGGCAAACCGTAAGTGTTCAGATCCTTATTTTCCCCAGAAAGATATGAATCTCATGGTGGAGATAAGTCTATTATAATTCTGATATGTTGTGAAGTGATAGGACACTGTGAAACCGAGTGACCCAGTGGTAGTTCAGGGCTTACTGGTCAAGTGTATTTGAGTTCGACAACTGAACAATAGAAAATGAATGTTTTGATTCTGCTTTTGTGCATGCAGATACATTAAAGTGAGTGCTAAAGAACTATCCAGATTTTCTCCTTTGCGAAAAGTTAAGGAGGTCTATTATCTATAAAAAAAATTTTCCGGAATTCAATAATGTACACGTTAGGGATGTTAGAATAAGCTTTCAGCTTTCGATTGTTAGTTGATCCATTACGCTAAAAGCAATACATTAAAATATTATATATTATAAACTTGACTAGGAATGTAATCAAAGAATTAGGATGGAACTGTTTTTCACTCTACCTTTTTCCAAACATAGCTTTAAGTGAATAACTTTTTCTTAGTGGCTATGGTTGATCTCATAAATGACATTTCATGATTCTGAAGATAAAAGACAGAAGATTTAGCACTTTGTTTTGAAACAAAGGGAATTCTATCACAATATCGTATTGGAGGTAGAATGGTTTTAAGAAAGACTTATACCCCTAAGGATACTTATTACGATTAATAAGGTCTGTTTTGCCCTTTCTAATTTTGTTTCCTTATGTAAAAATGTACAAAATATTTTTAGCTACAATGTATAGTGACAGGTATAATTTTATATGCAAAGCCCCTTTAAAAATGTTATGAATACATGTAAGTTTATGATATTCTCATCTTCTCTTTCTCGAAACATAAACCTAAGAGTTCATCTTCTTTTTCTTGGAATGGTCAATTTTATTTAAGCATTTTACTGGTTCTGTAGACATAATTCCTATTAACTAAGTAATTTGTTTTAAAACAAATTGAATTCTTTCACAGTATCATAGTTAAGCTTCATTGGTTCTATAGCTATCCTACCTGCCTGCCTTGGCTGACTGTGGATGGGAAGGTCCTAGGTTTGAATCCCGGTTCCAGCATGGATGTATATTCTCACTCTCTTGTCTTTGTTCTTTCACTGTGCGAATTGTTGCCTACCCGCTGTAATCCAGTACCTATGACATGTGTGTACTGAGGACATCGGAATCCACGCCAAATTACGGAAAAGTGGATCAGTGCACCCCATATTGCCAGTCTAGCTGGCACAAGATAAAAACAGCTGCTTTTATAAGGCGAATGTCATCCATTAATATTTTGATAAATACGACTGTTTTGTCTTTGCCAATTTCGTTTTTTTTTTATTTAAAAATATGCAAAATGCCTTTAGCCAAATATAAAATGACGGTCTGTACTCTTGTACACAGAAAGTCGTTTTAAAATGAAATGAATATATATAAGCTTATAATGTGACTATATTTACTAAATTCTCAAAAATGCAGGCAATAAATATTTGGGAGAAAATTTCACCATTCCACTTTCCTTGTGTCACTTATGTCCCTATTTAATAACTGATTCGATATTCTGAAGAACTGCATACCATTAACCCTAAATGGAGAACGCCCATATCTCTGAAACAATCACGGCCTTACTGAATATTTAATGTTTTCCATAAAGTTTCATACATTTGCAATGGGTAAAATATGCATCCAATAAAATTTTCTCAGAGAATATTTTCCATCGATTTGTATCGATCGCTCAATCTTTCTAAATGGTAAATGCATGCAGAACAAAAGAACATTTTCCTGAAAATTCACGCAAACAGAACAACTTTTGACTGAATGGCGAAAAGTTTTGGTTCGATGGAATAAATCATGAATGTCTTCTAATAGAGAAATAAAATGATTTTGAAATTATTCAATATTAAGATAATTACGACATCATTTTACAAATAAACTAAACGCAATTAAAGTTCCTTATCAATTTTAGTTAGCAATCAAAATTCTGTCAAATTATTCATATGGTTTGGAATATATTTATTCAATGCTTAACTACATTCAAACTTTTTTTGTGTGTTGGATTGGGATAGAAAAAAAATTGCACAAAAATTCATGAGTGCAGCTATAAAAAAAAAGTTTTCACAACACATTT
This sequence comes from Latrodectus geometricus, assembly GCA_026290005.1. NCBI lineage: Eukaryota > Metazoa > Arthropoda > Arachnida > Araneae > Theridiidae > Latrodectus > Latrodectus geometricus. The sequence continues at coordinate 4,895 of JAPDSC010035449.1, forward strand.
AAAAAAAATATTTTTTATCCATTCAAATTTGACTACATAAATATGTGTAAAAAATAACTTAAAATATTTTAAAAACTAGGAATCTTAGTTTTTTAAACAAAGTCAAGTCAATAGATATGTATACATAGTATAGCAATACCACAGTAAGGCAAAATAAGGAAACGAAATTTATGAAAATAACTCAAACATTTTAAAATAAATTCTATAGACTTGTATTAAACCAGCTACATGAAATCAATCGATGTATAAATGCAGTATATACTGGAGTAACAACGTGCAAATAATGTAATTGGATGAGGCAATATTTATCTAATGGGATAAAGTGCATTTGAAAACTAAAATAATTACTTAATCAATGTAATTATTTAATTTTTTATTAATAATTTTAACAAATATGTTTAAGTTTAATTGGAAATTTTATGTACAGTACAAAAAAATCTCCCGAATGCAATAGCACAAAGAGAAAACTGCACTGAAATATGCCGCATGAAAATAGGTTTGATTGTATTGATTATATGACTATTTTAACTATAGCTAAAAAACAAGTTTTTCGTTTTAAATTTAATTAAATAATAAAAAAGTCAATCAAAAATAAGACAGAATTTTGCTTAGAAATTACATTTAAGTTCCATAACTGTGTTCATTTCTATGAAAATCTTCAATTTTAATCACAAGAGATAAATAATTAGATACCAATTGCAAAATTACAAGTTATCTAACATCAAGGTATTGATTTCGATCAAAAGAAAAAAAGCATGAAGTTGTCTTAGATTTTTTAAGGAAACAAATTACAAATTCTAATACTTTATTGTATTTTAATATCAATATTAAAATACTACATAATTCACCACTTGACACAGATATATTATTTTAATCAATACAGACTTTTATATTGTAATAATAATTATTCTAAAAATATATAAAAATTATGTATAATTTTTTTTATTTTTTTAAATTTATATATATATATATATATATATTTACTTTTGAAAAGCTACATCACTGAATGCTATACAAATTGCAATATCTTTCATTCGCAAAATAACTACTTAAACTGAAATGAAATCCTAACAAATATGTTCGTAATATTCTCAAACGTTGCATTTATTTTAAAATAAAAGAAATTTTAGGAGAAAATATTTGAAATTTAATCTCACATTATGTAAATACAAGGAAAGAGAAACTGCCTTCTGTTAATGAAGGGTTTATTTCGGTTTAATGAAGAATGGTTTATTTTGGACTGCATGAGATTAATTTTAAAAATTCATTTGTTTCAAGTAAAAGCTCGCAGATAAATTTTCCTCCACCATTTCGTGAATAATTACTTATTAATGAAAACAAATCTGAGTTCCATCAAAATGAAGCTTTTGCTTTAAATTTTGAAAGAACTTGGAATCAGATTTGGTGAGAAACGCTTAAAACAAATCCACGTTTACCTTAATATTCGAATGTATTGTTTAAAAGAAAAAGCACCGTTCTTTCAGTTTCGTGCAAGCAAAGCAGAGAAAACATACGGTGCTTAAAATAACAATGGCGTGCTTTAGAATATCTTGTTCTTGTTCCGCTTACCGTTCTTTAAATTATGGTGTTTTTCGGGCATGTTATGATAATGATTCTAAATAAGTTCATTGTAGAGATCATTATTTGATACTTATCAAAAAACATTATTTTTCTTAATATTCTTTCAAGCAGCTGGTATTGATATTCTATATTTCATAGAAATGCTTCTTTCTGAAATGTTTGGTTTCCCCAATTCGTTAAATATGACAAGTTTAATAGGCAGTAACGATATGTTAATACTTGTGTGTTTCTACTCAACGAATGTGATTAGTTTGCGATAAAGTTAAAATATTTTTCCTTGTCTGGTTACAATGGCGTGCTTAATGCAAATTATTTTTACTAAAAAGGTAATGTGTAGAAGACAAAACTGTAATCTTTAAAATTCGATTTTCATTTACCTCAGAAAGCCATTTATTTCGCACGCAATTGATTTTAAATCCTTCATATTTTATATAATTTAAGTATTTTCAAATTACATTCTTTAAATTCATAACTGTAAAAGAACACGACTTCCAAAATTATTTACTGGAGAAATAGAGAGATAACGATTCTGAACAAATATTTATATACACATATATACGGTAAAAGGAAATATGCGTTTATTGAATTACGAAAGCGCATTTATTGGTAATTTTGTTCAAAATTACGTCTTGCATATCGTAATGTAAACAATTATTAAAGTACTTGAAAAATATTAAGATCTATGTATACGAAATTTCTTAAAAAGTGTTTTGATTAGCCTAAAAAAATGGTTTATTCATTTTACCATTTTACCGTTATTTTTTACACTTGTATGAATTGACCAGATTGTAATTGATAGGAATTGCATGATCATAAATGATAGGAATTGCCCGATCGTAATTGAAAGGAATTTATTATTTTTAAAAAAATATTAATTCCTATCAATTACGATCGGAATTAGGTTTGGATAAAGGAAATTGTAATGAAAAATATCAGATAATTCAACGGATTTACAAAAAATAATCGGAATTTGAGTGGAGTTGTACCACAAACGTAAGCGAAATATCGGCTGCGAAGATTATTCTCCATTTTTCAAACATTTCTGTGGTTTTGACAGTATTTATTATAACTATATAGCAGTAAGCAAAAAGAAAGGTACCTGATGTATTAATGTTTGGCTATTTTCTTTGAATACGTATATATATTAGAGCTAATTAGACTAGTATCGATGATTATTGAATGAATAAGATTGAGAACAGCAGTTAAAAGTGGATTCCAAATTATTATAAACTTCCAAAACCAATGACCGAATTGAATTTACAAATTGTTGAATCTAGGGTTAAAGCTCTGCTTATTAGGATGTCCTTTTGGTACACGAGACATCAAGGACACGAATCAGATGGCCATTCTATGAATTGAAAAAAGTTGCCCTGTCTAAGTCCATTTTGATGCAAATTTGAATTTAACAGATATATCCAAATTTAAAATTTCAGTGACATAAAATGCACCATTTGGAGGCAACTGAATAACTTTAGACTTATGTCTGACTTAATATTTGTGTTTTGTTCTTGAAACACTCGGATATATGTTTCTAACTGGAATGATGACACTGGTCAGCTTATCAGTGTCGAATGTAAGAACGTCGTCATCAACATCGAATCATGATTTCTTTTCAGTGTCAGTTGCCTGTAGTTTAAAAAAAGAGTCAAATGCTAAATTTAGTATTTGTCAACCAATGCCAAACAATAATGACAGAGTAATAAGATGATACATCAGTTCATCTTTTCATGTCTCGAAGCAATGTCTAGATTGTGTTGATGTTTACAGAAATACTATCATGTCTTTAACCTTTCATTAATAATACATGCTAATGAAATGGGCCTCTTACTATTTTCATGGTAGCCATCGAATTATTAGTGCTCTTGTCTTTTGTTCAACAGTTCATGAGTTCGAATTCCTATTTGGGCTTGAATGTGGTTGTAGTGGCTCGCAATCCACTTTAAAAAGTAAATCCTGATCTCATTATGTGATCATATGATGATCCTGATCTCATCATGTGCAAAATTAAAAACTGAGAGACAAACAAACTAAACCCACAGTGTTAATTTAAATACAAACACGTTGAGGATTAGCTTTATCTATATAGGAATTTGCCTAAAACAGAAAATTATCATCATCATGTAATTAATTGTTCTTTGCATGCATACCTACTAATTATATAATTTTTAAATTTGTTTTTGATAAGACTTATGAAATTAAATTTTCCTTATTAGAATAACGTTGTCATTAGTGAAAACTGTATTTACTGGTCCAATAATGGCTCAAAGATGAATTCCAACACTGGAGTTGTATTTGCTGTTCATCTGATTGTACAAAATCACTTCCTTTGGAAAAACATATTACTGTATCCCACACAAGCAGAGGTCTTTGCCATTGTCATCTGCAGAAGAATATAGTTGGATAGAAACTACTCCGTAAAAGAATCATTACTCAGACTGTTTTGACAGTCAACTGGAAAGTCTACATTAGCTTCTATTATTGCCTGGGAACGCTACCATCAAAAACATGCAAAGCTATTAAATAGCAAATGCCCTAGTAAAAGGCAAAAAGGATTTATTAAAACTAAGTAGACTCTGTTTAAGAAGAGCAGTTGGATTTCTTATTGTTTATTGCCACATTAAAACACATCTTACCACAATGGGAACGTTAGGTGAACTTACATGCAGGCGTTCTCAATGTATGGAAGAAACTTCATTACATAATCTATGTGAATATGAAACTTTTTTCACACATATAGATTTGAACATTTGGATCCTTTAATTGACATTTAGATGCTCTATTAAATCTCTGCTGGATTTTACTTCTGCCGCTGATCTCTTCAAATAAAGGCTCTATTTTTGGGGTATAGTACAATAGACCTATGGTCGCAAAGCAAGTCTTTTGAAGCCACCCTACATTCAATCTAAATCTAGAATGTTTTACAATGAACTCGTATATAACTGAAATACCCAACTATTTCAACCGAGTCAACTTAATTTAAAACACACAGAGCTTTTTCCTCTTTTTATAAAATAATTAACCTTAAATAGAACAGCAATAAATTAGTTGATTCCATGAGTCACCAATTATCAGATTGCAGAAATGACAAAATACTAAAATGCCCAAAATTAAAAGACCATTCGCATTTGAAACCAACTTATTTACTTTGACAAAATTTTTTACTCTAATAACGAAACAGAAACCAATAATAAAGTAAATGGGTTACCAAATTATATTTCAAAATTATAAAAGAATTTAAGAACACTAAATTCCGAGAAACAGATTGTGTTTAAAGCTTTCCATCTATATTTAAAATGCGAAATGTATTTGTAATATATAATAACATTTTAAATCAATGTAAAATCATTGACACTTTTAACCGACTCAGCGTCCGCGACGTATCTGTTACGTCGCAATAAACTGGTTGAAAAGCGGCTCATGACGGCAGGGATACGTCGAAATATTCCTGCTCGAAAGCGGCCTGCGACGGCAGAGATACGTCGCAGAGTTTTCACCGAGAGCGGCCGCGACGTATATTTTCACATAGTAGAAACCACTTATTTTTGCTTTCCCCCTAATCGGTGGTTTGATTGATCGGTCTTAATCACTCAAACCCCACTCCTTGGAGACTTTTCTTTGAAAACTAAAACTCAGCCTGAGTTTTACGCCAAATATCTAAAATACTGATTATTTTTTCGCCAAGATTCAACTTTAAAATTTTATAATCTATAAATTTGTTGCTTTAGAAATAAAATGCGAGTTTATACATTATTATTTTTAATTTTAGTTCCTAAGCTAATTGAATTAGGCGATTTTATTACACAAAAATTTTTAATCCATATGTACTTTTAAATTACTAACAAGCTTGCCTTCTTTTCTAACTTAAATTTTAATAATTTTCCTGCTTATGTTAATTATTTCTTACATTTTAGTTAATTTAATTCAGTTTTTATTGTTTTTGATGGCATTTTTTTATCGACAAGTTATGACTAAAATAAACAAATAAAATACGTAAATGGAAATTATTTAATTTCCAGTGAAAGAGCTCATGGCTGTTATAGTAAAATCGTTGTGACGTCCATAATAAATAACATTTACCTTAATGACTAAAACTCATTTAATTTGCGTTTTTTTTTGTGCATTAAGAAAAAATTTACTAATAAGTTTACTCTCGGCATATTGATTTTTATTTCGTTATTACTTTAATTTCTTTTTACATGCACTTCAAATGTTGATAATAAAACAGAAGTATCATCTTAAGGCAATAGTATAACATGATTGTCTCATAAGTGTGTAGCCAAGAATATTATACATGTGTTATTTCTTTTTAATGAAACATTATATTGAAAAAAAAATCAACACTATTTACTGTTACACCATATAACAAGGGTGTCCAAGACATCGACCGCGGTCGACTGGTAGACCACGAAGACATTTTAAGTAGTCCACACGACCATCCCGATAATGACTTCGGATATTAACAATTTAATTTATGACTTATTATTAATTTATGACATAGAATCAATGAATTATTTAAAATAAAAATTTACTACAGCCTACGCTTTAAAACCCAAAATAAACTTTGCAAAGATTTACGATTTAAAGATTTATGATTAAAGGTTTAGGATATAAAACATAAAACGGACATGATGAGCGCTATTAAAACATTCAAAGAAACTATGGAAAGGTATGTATCTCAATTAAGAAAACGTGAATTGAGAAACTTTAAAAACATGGAGGAAGAGTGCATCCATAATCCAAACCGAGACTTCGAAGATTTCACTTAATACTTTTTTTGTTTGAAGAATTTGAAAGAAGATTCGCTGACCTAATTAGCTTGAAATAAATAAATTTTATAATATTTCCATTTAATGGAAATGTCAAAATTGATGGACATTGTCACAATGATGTCACTATGAAAATGTCAACATTGATGGACAGCGTATCTGAAAAAATAGGACATTTAATAGGTATCACATGAGTCAAGGTCGAGGAAGAAATTATTAAATTAAGATGCAATATATTTCTTAAATCGAGAGCATATTTAGTGATACTGATTTTTGGAAATTAATTTCTGAGGAAATGTTTCCAAATATTTACAAATTGATTTTGTATTTCAAATCATACTTTGGATCAAGATATCTTTGAGAATCTGCTTTTTCAACCATGAATAAAAAACAAACTTTGGCGCATTTAACAGATGAACATTTAATTTCATGTTTATGGATTGCAATAAGCTCGTACCAGCCACAATATGATAAACTTGTCGCAGATATACAGTGCCACATTTCAACTAAACGAAGTGAATAGGATGGTCACTTTTTGATGTATGAATACTTTGATTATTTTCATCAGTAAATTTTTGTTTTGTAAATATTGATAGTAAGTTTTTTTTTTTTATTTTTTAAATTACATAATTTACTATTTTTTCTTGTTACCGAAATTAAATATGTACGTTAATTTAGCTCTGCCATTGGTAGACCGCCTTCGATTTTTTAAATGTGGAGTAGACCCCGAATCCCAAAAGTTTGGCCACCCCTGCCATATAAAGTCATTATTTTAATAAATAAATATTAAAAAGATACTATTTCTTAAAAATTTTACGATATTAGAAATTTTCTCGATTAAAAAATAAACTACAATATTTCTGATATTAGCTTTGTTCTGCTATGAAAATCATTTTATTCTATATATTTTTTTTATTTGTATACATGTAATAATTTTTCTAGATGACGTAACGATAATATTTAATAAAATAATATTCCTTACTAGAAATTTATTGCAGATTTAAAACAAAATATATTTATGAGGAATATAAATAATCAAAGTTTTAAACAGTAAACTGTTCTGAAGCAAAATAATGGAATTTTAACTTATATTTAAAGATGAGCTAAACTTTTTAAAGCAGAAAATATTTTTAGCTCTTTTATTTTAGAATGTGTGTAAAATGGAATGATCCTATTGAAATAATGTATTTGTGAATCGAAATCATATTAATGCTACAATCTAAGCAATTAAATTTTGAATCTACAGAAAATAATTATTTTATTACAAAATTTATTTTTAAAATAAGCAAATTATCAATACGATAGTTTTACAAATGATTATCTTTTAACGCGATCCATATTAGGTATAAAAGAAATTTTTAAATATAATAATCTTAACCAGAGAATTTCTTGTTGTAAAATGTGGTTATATATTTACTTTACTCTTCTTATTTGAATTACAAATAAATTTTCATAATTTATCTTTTAAACATAAAATGATATATTCCACATACGAGTTATTGGGTCATTAAAGTCATATTAATGAAAAATATAAATAAATTCATTTAAAATATAATTGAGATACGTTTTAGTTAGGAATGACAGTAAAATAAGTCTCTAATCAATAAAAGAAAGAATAAATACACTAAGAAAATTTATATCTCTCAATCAAAATTTTAATTTTAAATTAAGATACTATATTATCTACAAAATCTTTTTAATTAAGAGACCATATAAAAAAGATATAATTTATGAATGTTTTTCATTCACGCGAGCGCATAATATTATGTTGCGAGTGCAGCACCATTTTGTATAAAAATACTTTCTTATAATGAAAGAAGAATTCATGGTATATTGTTATGTATTATTTTACGTGAATTGAAAAGTCAATAGAAAAAAATAGAATATTATCAATTTTTTTCATATAAATCTGGTGCTTTTGCCAAATTAAATAATATTCTTTTGTTTTTATTTTTAATTATATGTATTCATTTAATCCTTACTTTGAATAAATTTTCTTAAACTTTTGCGAACTTAATAATCAAGACAGTTGAATATTGAAGGCTAAAATTTTCTAAAATTTTTATAAGTATTCGACAAACTATTTCAAACGGATTCTTATATACGTGAGAGGAGTTTGTTTCCAGGGAGAAAACTATTCATGTGTGACTTCCTTTACAATTTAAGCATGTTTCCTGTTAGTCAGGGAAAGAATGAAAGGGGAGAATGTTTACTTAAATGTAAATGAAACTTTCTGATTATTCTAAACAGATAAGAAATTGCTTTCTCGCCATGATTCATTGCTACAAATTAATGATTATGTTCTACTTTTTTAATAACTAAGAACTTACATAACAGATTACATTACATTCAAAAGTATTTTCGGAAATTTAGATCAATAAAAATCATAAGTATAACAAAATTTTATTTCCAGTTAGTTTTTTAAATTTAAAAATTCAAATCTAAAATCTAATGAATCAAATCCTAAAAACAAAGCATAAAAAAAGATTTTAAAATTATATTGTATATAGTTTCCTATTTAAAGAAAAGACAATTTCTTTTTATAAAAATAAAACTGGAATATTTTTTTATGAATGACAATAAAGTAAGTCTCTAATCAATTAAAAAAAATGAAAAATTTGAAAAGAATATTAACAATTCTCAATTATTAAGATTATTAATAAAGTCTTTTTAATTAGGCAACTTTATATAGTAG
>JAPDSC010035450.1:0-28487 GCA_026290005.1 Latrodectus geometricus
AAAAAACTCTTACTAAATAAAATTCAAAATAAAAATTACCTATCAATACAATAATTAGCTGCTCATAAGTACTGGAAATGTTATTGTTTCTTCAATTAATAAATTTGTGTTTACTGTAGAAATTTGTATTTAAGTTCAAATTTCTAACTATGAAAGTGACAATTTTATTTAAAAAAATTTTTTCACTAATCATAGGGAATAGGGTTTTTTTTTTTTTTTTTTTTTTTTTTTTTTTTTTAGAAAATTTTTTTTTTTTTTCATTAAACAATTTTGTTTTAATTTAAAGATATTTTTATATTTAATGTTATTTATTTTATAGGTGGAAAGTTCAAACAAATTCCCTAGTCAGCTCTGTTCTTGTCCTTTTATATGTTTTACAAATTGGTGCTCTCTGTCTTTATTTCTCCACAGATGAGAAAGAATTTTCTGTAAGTTAAATTCATGAAATTATATTTTGTTATTTGCCATATGGTATGAATTTACAAGCTTTGTTTTAAAAAAGATTAAACAATGGAATTACTGTTATAAAATTGTGTGCAAAATAATGGATCCAACTTTTGTCAAATTATAGTATGCTTTGAAAATTTTTCATTGTATATAAAAAGTAATAAGCTATAATATTAATATTTTATTTGGGTTTATTTATTTATTTTTTTAAAAATTTAATTTAATATAATTTTTTTATTTTATTTATTTTTTTTTAATTTGTAAAGCTTAAAAATAATTAAAATGAAAAAAAAAGACACTGTTTTATGACTTTTTTGATTTTAATTATTTTTAAGATAATGAATAACCATTTTCAATTTTATTTAAATATCATTTATCTTACTAGAAATTTATTCTTTATTATAAATTTTTATACATTGTTATACAGACTAGACCTGAACATCAAATGTTTTTGTAAAATGTCATTTGTATAATTACTAAATTTTTAAGATTAAAATTTTTGTAATGATTACTTTTCTGTCTGACTGATATACTGCATAGATTTACTATTTTAAATCTCTAATTTAAAGGAAAAATAAAAGCACATTATTCACATTTCTTCCTTATTAATATGACTGAACTAAATTAACTGAAGTTTATCATGATTAAATGTATATCTAGTTTAAAGACGTATATGTATATGTGCAGATATATGTTACAGATATCATACTAAAGAGTGTTACTAATTCAATATCTTTCTACTATGGACATCAGGTTATTAATTTTACACATGCACATTACATTCACCCATGTATATAATATGATTTATTCTATATGTATAAATATATATTTATTGTATTCACCTCTATCTTGTCTATTAATTAACATTTTTCTTGTATTTAAATTATTAAATAATGTTTCTGTAACTGTTCTATCATATTCTTAATGCCTACAAAATTAGTTATATTTGAATGTTTTAAGTTTTATTATCGAAGGATAATATCATTTTATTCAGTAAAATATTGAACACTCTAAGGATTAAAAAAAATGTTTAGGATTTGTTTAAAAAAAATTAATCTTCATTAAAAATTTCAGCAGAAAAACTTATCACACAAAAGTAATACAATTATAATATTTAATTTTTTGTGTGCAACATACTTTTCATGAGTTAAACAAGTTAAATGAAGGTAAAATTAAAGAATTACAATTTTATTACTTTTGTGTAATAGCAAGTTTTTCTGTTAAATTTTTTTGTATAGAAATTAATCCTTTGAAACAAATCTTAAACATAGTTATTTTTTAATTCTTACAATATTCAATATACATAAATGTTCTTGATTTTTCAATAATGCCTAATTATATTTTTCTACTTTATTAATAAAAGGAAATATTATTCGTGACTACTAATCTATTTACTTTTTAATCCTGTTGACAAATTTTTAATTTCATTATAAAGTACATTATTGATGTACATCAATACAAGATACATTATTATCTGTTATTTTTAAATTTTTTTAATGCATATTTATAGCAGACTATATATCTAATTGCTGAGCAACTGATAGTTTTATGGTTTCCAAATGTGAAGCAGTTTTTTGTATAATTAAATAACTGGTAGTTAAAAAAACTGGTAGTTAAAAAGTTAAGTCTTGTAATTCTTGTCAAATTAAATATAATGAAACCTTACTTTGCACAGCCATAGTTTTTGAACAGATTTTACTATTAACAAATTATGCATGTAACATAATTTTTACTTTGAAATACAATTTAATAATGCAACACATTTTTACCATGATAATTATTTCAGAATAGGATTATACATTTTTAAAAATATACAAATAAGTTTATTACATATTCAATTTTTTTTTAAATATGTTGCTTAAGAATATCTAGTTTTGTTTATTGTAAAACCAGTTTTTAGTGCACAACATTTTCCATTATTTGGAAATAATTATCACTTCTGATGATGAGTTTTCATGTTTTCAATATTACATATTTTACTTTAAGACTTGTAGGAAGGATATGTTAAGGCTTTCAGTTCTTCCTTTGACAGAATTTCCTTCATAATTTCTTGCTGTGTCATAGAATCCAGGTGCATAAGTTCTTTGTTTGTGTGTTTCAAATATTTTTTCCACATCAATATTATTGCTATCTACTGTTAATTTTGACCAGAAGCTAATTATATCTATTGTGGCTTCTATGAACATTTTCTCAAGTTCTTCAGAGTCATGTTTGATAACAATTTTCAACCCAAAATTTTCTATTTCAAAATAATGATCTATTCTGAGCCTTCTTGTTTTATGTCTATCAGCTTATAGCTGGCAATGATGTGACTTTTTAAAAAATCATTTCTTCAGTTATTCCAAAATAATAGATAAATTATTTAGTATTGATTAAAACTTTTAAAATCTTTAAATGACCTGTTAGTCCATAGGATGTAACAAAGAAGTATTATTGGGAGTCAGAAAATGAATCTTGATAAGTTAAAATTATTTGAGAAAGTTATTTTATTATTTAAACAAATCATTAAAAGACTTATTCTTTTCTAGTAGATACTTTACAAACAAACTTAACTTTTTGTTCAATGCAATCTGTAAAAACTTAAAATGACAACCAAGTATCCTATTGGATTTTCATGCCATTTTTACTTGCTTTTCTTGAAGGCTTAGAGACTGCTCAGATGATAAATAAGTTGCAGGTTTAGTTTTTGAATCTTTTTTATACCAAAAATAATACAAATTAATTTTTTTTATTAGCATGTAACCTGTCATTGCTTTCCGTCCTTTTCCATCACAACTAAAAAACTTATTTCAGGAGGTAATCCTAAGAATTGGTAAGCTTCTTAAATATGCATATGTAACTTCAACTAATAGCTGAGTTTATTATTTCTCTATGTCTTATTATGCTTACTAATTCATGTTCTAATAAAAATATAACATCAACAAGTTACTTTTACAGAAAACACTTTTATTTATTTATGGATGGTTTAAAATTTTTGTGAGTATAATACTTCTCTAACAGAAAGTAATTTTTGTTAATAAGAAACACTTATATGCACTTATATTGTTATTTCTTTTGTAATTAGTTTGTGAAGATATGAATTTCGTTAAATAGTTTTTGCATCGAAGAGGTTTTCTGTTAAAATTCCTTTTCATTAATGTCATAAAGTCATAGATCTCATAGGAAGTTTATACCCTGTAGCAACTGAACTTTATAAACTAAGTAGTTGACCCAAGACAATGGAACTAGGAAAAAATTGGGTTTGGAGCATGGTACAAAATGCAACAATGCAGAGGTGCCACATATCTGACAAGCTCAAGAGAAGAAGAAGAAGAACTGAACAATACAATCATTTCATAATTTCAAATTCAAAACTTAGTATTATTGTTTAAATTATTTAATAATTAATTGTTCCTAAAACATAATACATAGAGGAATACTTTTTTGTAATTTTGGGGGAAAAAGTTTTTGCAGAAAGACTGAGAAATGGTGAATTTCCATCTAATCTTATTTTGGTATGAATTAAAATTCAATGAATTATTGAATCTGTGTTTAAAAAAAATTCGTTACTGATCTTATTTAATACTTTTCACTTTGTTTATATTAGATTTTACTGAAATGTATTCAGCTATTCGTCTTTTTAATGTAGGATGTTCCTCTTCTTGAAATACTTACTCCGACTGCTATGTTAGCAATTCTTGGTATCATTTTGTCTCAGATTGTTGCAACATTTACTAATAAGAAATCTCGCAAACATATTGCAAGAGATAAAAGGTATAAAGCATTTTTATTAAGCCATTTTTATATATAAACCATTTTTATTATTTTATACCTTTTTATAAAATTTCTTTATTTGTTGTATATTAATATATTTATTCAAATATATTAATTTAATTTGCTAATTTTTGTGCATACATGTAAATGATCTTGAATAAGTAACTTCTGATGTGTATATATGATGTTCTATTTAAAGGTATGTTTGAATTGATGAATTCCAAATTACTCAATTACAGTAATTAAAAACTTCAAATTTTTTCCCTTATAATCAAGCAAATGAATAATTGATTCATTGAATTTCTTTTCTATAGACTTTTTTTTAATATAGATTTCCAAATATTAAAACAGTTTTTTTTTCTTTTATTAAAATAAGATTAATTTTTAAGATCTTAATTTTATTTAGATGTTAGAATGGTAGCATATATATATTATAAATATTATTTTTAATTGCACTTATGATAAGTTTTGGTTATGATTTTTTTTATTATTAAATCAAGTTTTTATTACATAGTTTTTTATTGTTTTAATGAAAACATTGAAACTTTCTTAATTATTTCTGTAGGAAAGTAATTATTTTGTGTTGTCATGAATAACTTCTGTATAGTGATATATGTGTTGGCATGAATAACTCCCGTATAGGGATATTTAGCTATTATAAACAAAATTATATAAGCTCTGCAAAAAAATCTTTATTTTGTTCAAGTTGTTTTTATAAATTAATACAAATTAAGGAAGTTGCTATTGTTATTTTTCACACCCTGATCTGTTTGAATGTAAAAAGGGTGTTTCAAAATATCAGTGATTTCACTCTTTATATTGTAATAAAAAATAACAATGATATTTATTCATTTTTAATTAATTTTATTTTTTTCATTTTAATATGAGTGTTTTTTGTATATTTTATATTCAGAAGTATTTTATGAGAAGAGAAATAATAAATTGTAATTTTAACAGTATATATATATATACTAAAAATTTAGCTATTATATTACTTCTGTATAGTATATTTTTACTATACAGAAGTGTTATATATATATACTAAAAATATTTTTATTGTATTTTGAACAATTCAAATTAAGTAGGTGAATCTAAAGTAGTATACAGATTAAAATAAAAAAAAATTAAAGTTGGGAAATTTAATTTTAATCAGCATCTGTTGATTAAATGATGAAAAAGCATTTAAAAAATAGTGAAAGTAAATCAAATTATGAAATTATAGTGCATGTTGGAAACAACAAAAAGAAACATTAAGAAATGCTAAAAAGAATGTGAGGCAATTTAATCAATTTATATTAAATAAATCCCTTTGAATGAAATTTTAAATAAAGTTTTTTCCCTGTGTGCAATTCAATAAGCTTGCTTTAAAGTGTTGGAAAAAACTTAAAATTAATTAGAATAAAAAAGGAGTTTCTCTTTATATTATTGCTCTTGGCTTGAAGTCTGATTTTTTTCTAACAAAACTTACAAAATGCATGAATAAAATTTTTTGTTTTTAATAAAATTTGTGATTTGTCACAAGTAATTATTTATATTAGTTAAATAGTTTAACATTAATTGTAAAATTATGAAATTATAATTAGAATCTAAGCTTATAGATGAAATATTCAGAAAAAGAATTGAAATTTTAATTGAGTTTTTATGCTGTTATTTGTAGGAGTGTGTACTTTGAATTTTTTTGAAAAAAAGTCATTGATTAAGAAAGCAGTTATAAATTTTTTCATCTGATGATTTCAACAATTACTGAATACTGGTAAACAAACTACTGTTTTCTGAAGTGAAGCTATTTTTAGTTTGGTGTTCCATGCAACAATTTCATAATTTTATTTATCAAAGAAATTAACAAACTTTCATTCATATGATTTATTTTCTTTGTTGTTATAGTTTACAAACTTTTGTAAAAATTCTCAAAGAAATATATTAGTTTAATACACTCATCACACACAAAAGTATTTCCTTCAGTTTCATCCCTTTTTTATCTTATTTTATAAATAAATATAAACCTATTGCATATATCTTTACCATTCTTTTGTTTTTTAATATTTTCTTCTTTTATAAATTTTTGAAAATATCTATGTAATTTTATCCATTTTTATTTTTTCTTATTTCACAGATAACTATAGGCTGTATATATATCTTTATTTTTTTTCCTTGTGTTTTATGTTTATTTATTTATTTTTTTACAAATAATTGTAAATTGTTAATGCTATACTGAATATTGCAAGATTTTTAAATAGTTTTACTATCAAAGTTTAATTTTCTGCATTTTCTTTAAAAACAACTATTTTAACTGGTTTAGTATATGCTCATTTATACTTCTATGATATTTTGCTCAGTATGAAAAATTTTGCAAATTTTAATTTAAGGATGCATAAAAAATAACTTTTATAGGAGAGGAATAAAAGGTAAAAGACCAAAGAAACTAACTATTTATGACCAAGAGTCCAAATCATCTCCAGAATCTGCTTCTGATTGTAGAGTAGATAATTTTGATGAATCTCCACAAAGTTGTACTCCTCTAGAAAACTGTGATATCAATTTTAAGCAAAACAACAGCAGGAAAATTTTTAAAACTGGTGAGTCTTATAAATTCCAGATAGTATTTAGGTATCATTTTCAAGTTTTCTAAAAGTTCATTAATCATTAAAATATTATACTGTTTCCATAAACATTTATTGATGTAAATTAAATTTTTGCATTGTAATAAAAGTCAAATGTTTTCTTTAATAACTTTTTGCAATACATTATTTTTAAGGAATGGTTCAATTTACTTTTTTGTAGAGGTAATGAAACACTAAATTGTAAAATGTCAAGATTAAAAAAAGAAAGAAATGAAAAAAAATTTTCAAATACATTTGCTAAGCGAAGCATGGAATGTTTTCGAATTTTTATATTTCCTTTCAAATGAAATTTATATTATAGTTATAAAATTGTGTATTAATTTTTATTATTTCATGTTATTTAAGTTATTATTTTTTTTAACAAGTTTAATGTTGAAATTTTTTTATTAAGAATTATACATTTATAAAATTCTGTTGTTTGTATAGCATTTGCCATCTTCTGATTTAAATTTCTTTTATAGTATCCAAAAGAATTAGTATAATATTTTTATAATTTTTAATATTTAAATGCAACACCCACTTTTTTAAAAATTATTAAAAACAATAACTTTTGGTAATGAATGATCATTTTCCAACCAATCCATTGTTGCCTTTGATTAAGGCAATATTGGACAGATGCATATATCTGTCAGATATTATTTTACAGATAATTAAGAGTGGAATTTCTCTGATTGTTATATTGTTTACCTTATGGATTTTTCTTGTTTTCAAAAGCTTTAAATAAAAGTCAAAATTTTATGAAAATCATTAAGAAACAATGGCTGAATTAACCTAGAATTGCATTGATTTGGGATTTAAAGCTTTTATTAAAAAATATGTTTGTCATCTGTGTCTATACAATAACCAAAAATTGGTTTATTGATATCTGCAGTAATATGAGAATTCTGCTTTTACCAAATGCATATCACATATATGCCTATATAATATACAGTTATTATTGAGGTGTCATCTTTTTTAATAGCTGGATCCTTTGGCAGTCATTTTTGGCACATTTACATACATATATACATAGTTGATATTATGTATATCAACTTTGTACAAACTATGTATTGTTGATACTTATTGATCAGCTGTGTTACCATGCTTTTGTACACCCCAAATTTTTATTCAGATAATTCTTGGATATATATTTTATATATTAATTGAAATTGTCTTCAGATTTGCCTAACACCTCCTTGGCAAGCTTGCTTTAATGCCTCATTTATGAAACACATTTTGGACATTATGGGAAAGTGAGTCCATTTATTCTAAAGTAGTCCCTATTTAGGAGGATAATTGAAAATAATTTGACAAGTGTTTCACAAATCGCCATTTAGGAATTTTTATCAGTCTAGGCAGTGTCAAATACTAGCTGACACCTAAGCCAGAGGTTTGTTGTTTTTTAATTTCCAGGTCATTTGTTTTTTGACCTAAGCCAGGTCATTTGTTTTTTAAGTGTGTTCTTCACAACTGCTGATTTTCATAAACACTGTACAATTCATTTTTAAGGCATTGATTTTTTTTAATATAACAAAACTTAATGCTATTTTATGCAATTAGAACTTTTAAAATTTCTGTAAGTTTATATGTAGAAAAAAGTTATTAAAATTTCTCGTTGTATAAATTGTTTTGCCCTATTATTTGGTGTTTATCTCCTATTATTGAATCTTTCTAACATTGATGTAACCATAATTTTGTTTTTGTTATGATATTTTTTTACTCTAAATTCACATATTATATATAAATAAAGGTTCTTTTTGAAAGTTTAAATTATTCTTGAACTGTAATGTTTTGGGTGATAATTCTGGAGCTGTAATGTTTGATGCTTATTCCAACTAGTTTAAAGAACATTAATAATGTGCTAAAAAGAATAATTTAAAAAATATCAATGAACTATTTTTTCTCTCCCATTGATTTTTTTCATGCTTGCATTTATAATCTTTGTTTGCAATTTAATCTCATTGAAAACTCATATGTATGTTTTTGCAGGTCAACATCTTAGATTCTCATTTGATGACAATTCAAAAGTAGACAGTACAAATGAAGAAAGTGGGGTTGTTGATTCCGATTCTGCAATTACACCTGATGAATGTGTTGTTGATAGAGCAGTAAAATGCGTCAACAAAAAACTGCACCATTTAAGTGAAGAGAGCCGATGTAGCCATACGTCTGCAGATTCTGCATTTCATGAAGTCATAGAATGTTCTGGCACTATTGGTGAGAAATCAGACGAGCAATTAATAAATTCTGATAAAATTAAGGAAAAGAGAACTTTGCTGAATGTAGATATTTCAAAGTCAAAAAATTCAGCTAATCATGATAAAAAAGAGAACAATGATTCTGGAGATGATTTTTTTGTCACTAGGAAATATTCTTCTGCACATGAACAATTAAAAAATTATGTTGAGGATAAAAGAGACAAATACTGTGCCTCTAAAGTTGAATCTGAAAAAGTTCCTATGTCTTGCAGACGATATTCAGATGGATGTTCTGCACAAATTCAGCATGAAGACTTTAATTCTTTATTGTTATCACTCCAAAACCATCGACTATCAGCAGACAACATTTTATCTCATATTGATACTGTTCCAATGAAAGAATTCACTTCTCAGTGTGATAAGAACATGAACCGATCTAGTAAAATCTCTTTTGAAAGCGTAACAGGAAAAGGTAAAGAAAGATTAAATGCTCACCGCTCTTTCAGACTCCCAATGAATATTCAGAACTTCTCAAGCTCTTGTGAATCTGGTGCTGATACAACTTCTCCCAACACTCCTTCCCAGGTTTTATTCTATTTATTTATATATAATTGTATTCACGGTCAATAATTAATAGATTATATATTAGTTTGTAAATCAGGAAAGTTTATCTTTTATAATCTGATTTTGTTATATTTAATGATAATTATTGAAATAAAAATCTGAAATTATTTATTCTATGCATACATTGTTACCCAAACAGAACTCAAGAAAATATTTTTTTGCATTTAATGAAATCATAAATAATTCCTCTTGGAAAATTTCTTTTTTTACCAAATTCATCTCTCTTTAATTATAGTTATAAATTTATGTGAAACTATTTTGACACCTAAAATATTACTAAAATGGACATGCCAGGACTCAGCCAAGATGATATTCTACAAACGAACATATAGGGTACATTTTTATGATATCTACCACACACACACACACACTTATTGTACAAAGACTTTCCAAAGATCTAAAAAATTGGTATTTTGAAAATCATCTCATTAAATGCAATAGAAAAGGAATATAACATTGATAGATAAACTAGTGAGATTTCTAAGAAGTTGTGGAAAGATTAGGGCATATTGTATGATACTTATCACTTATATTGCATGCTTAAATTATAAAACCACCATGTAAAATGGGAACTTGTTTTCTATAATTACTCATTCATTTTATGAAATTTAACATTCAGAATATTCAATTCTATATTATTAAGTAGTGAATTATTTTAATTTTTGGAATATATTGTAGCCTCAACCATCAGATTTGGAATGGCCTCTTATTACCAATACAGATTGCAATAGTGACAGCACTGATTCTTCTTCAAATTGTTCCAGTGGTAATGCTTCTGATATTTCACCATCTGAAAATCCTTTTGCATGGGAAATTCAAGAAGTAAGCATTAGATTTGTGTTTTATAATTGTAGATATACTTATTTCAATTGAAGGATAATTTATTAACTTTATCACAGGTTTTTGTTTTGAATCATAAACGTACTGTTTATCATAAAAACATTTAATTGGTAAGGAATGTTTTATTAATATAGTGTCGAATTTTTTTGCGTGTAATGTAGCTGTAAATAAACTGGGAATCAAATTATGCAGATGTCAAATAGTACTTAAAGTAATGATATACCTTTTTTTCGTGAAGATTTTATGAAAATTCTGGTAGGAAGTTTGTTTAAGGATATCATTTCCAATTATCAATTGTTAAAATGTAGAGTCTGGAAAGTCGTCATAATTATTTTCTCAGTTTAAAACTTTCAAAGGAAATGAAAATGAGTTTAATTACAAAACTACTTAAAATTGATATCAAATTATATAATAATAGTGAACATACCTTAATTTTTGTTGAGTTAAATGTGGCTTTCATTGAAAATTGAAGTTTAAATTCAAATTTCAAAACTTTTTCACTCATTCTTATTAAATTGACTTTATAAATTTAAATTTGGCCTTAATCATAAGGAACATATAAAAAATATTTTTTTATGCAAGATGTTTTCTTCTGAAATTGTTATTTGTGCGCTTGAAATAATTGAGTTCTGCAGTTGTGAAAAAAGCAATTATTTCTTTTACAAAGAGAGAGGAGAAATTATAGTATTTTTATTCTCAAAAAAGTATTTTAAGACATGTGCATGCATTTTTGATATTTATTTTTATTAATAAAATTTTAAAGCAAATATTTTTTCATATATATTTTTATTATAAAAGGCATACATACTTCAATAAATCTAATTAGATTTATTGAAGTATGTATGCCTTTTTGGATTTTATTAAAACTAAAAGTATGTTATAATAATAAAATTAAATATTTAATTTTATGTGAATAGATACTATGATGTGGCTCTTCAAAATATAGGGAAAGCTTTTTAACTTACAATGAATTTTTACTATTGTTGTATAATATTGAATATGACTTGAAAAATGTATGTATATGCATATTAATAAGTGTAATTAAATTATATAGAATAAGCTTTTAAAAGGAGATTGTTTGAGTATTTGTCAGTAAAATATAGATCTTACATACAATTTAAAATACTACATTTTCCTGTATATAATCTGCAGCAGTGTATTTTCCATAAAACATTTTTTTTTTAATTTTTTTTTTATTTATTTTTTTTTAACTAAAAAAAAAAAGTTGGTTAAATTGCAGCAGTATTTTTGGTGAATGGTCAAAAATGTATATTGAGATAATGTGATGTCACATAAAATAAATACACAGTATGATTAAAAGTATAATAAATTGTGAAAAAAATTTTTTTTTTTAATCCATTTCATTGTTAAGTGCAATAAACAGTGATGAAAGTACCAGCTTGATCATCAAAAATGATTATTCTGATAAAATATAGTAAAGCGATTTTTAGTTTTTGATAATTTTTTAAAACAAAGTTAAGTATATTTTTTTTAAAAAAAACAAAATATTTTGCTTTAATTGTATTTTGAATAAGTAATAATTTGAACACAATCAAATTAAATAATTATATTAAAAAAGATTGTTATAAAAAATGTTTTAAAAAAGGATTTGCTTAAAAGTCTTATTTTTGTTTATTTTTGTTAAATTCATTCATGACTAAAACATTAATCAAGTATGTGATTGATTATTGATATGATGATATAATCGAGTATTGATGATGAAAAGAAATATTAAGAAAAGAAAAGAAAAATCGCTGAATATTTTCCAGTTTACAAATTATATACAAATATTATTAATATTACAATCCTAAAAATTAATTTACTGGTACTGTCCCTTCTTAAGGAAATGGAGGAAAAAACTTAAACATTAGTTGAAAATGATTTCTGTCTCTAAATTTAATATCTAAAATCTCTGAATTCTGTGAATAATAATTCCATCTTAATATTATTTGGTGATGCATGACAGCTTTTTTTATGACTTTAGTAATTGGGGTTTCTTTCAAAAGTTATTTTGAACATTTTTATCAAAAATGCATTTTTAATACATTTTTTAAATTCAAAATTGAAATCAATCTTGTACATTCAGTTTAAATTGTATATCCATTAATTTGAAAAGTGCAGATGGGGTTTACAGTATTTTTTTAAAATACATCTGCATAATAAATGTAAATAATTGATTTATATAACTTAATATAGAATCAAAATTTGTACCCATTAAAAGTGCAATATAATCTCTATATTTGTCTTTTACATTCGCAAACTTGTTTGTAACTTAACCTGTTTCCAAAATCATTTATACCCTCAAGCATTTTGCTGAGCACGTCATTCCCTTCATTGTTTTTCAGTTTAGTGTCATTCTTCAAAAACCTGGGAAACTTTCAAAATAATGATTTCCAAAAGACAAAAGCAGTACACATATATGTTTCTTCGTAAGGAAAAATTATGCGTCATGTAGAGAATATATCTAAGCATTGAAAAATGTTTGAAATTATAAGTTCATGTTATATTCCAGAAGACATGGTATTTACAACAACATGTGGGATTTAAAACGTGGTGCTGTAAGTACCACATATTATAGTATTCATTAATACATATACCAATACATGTATTTAATCATATATGACTATTATATGTAATTAAATATATAAAGGCCAGAAAAAAATTTCTTAGTCAAATTTTTTTTAAATATTTTGTTCAATTATTTGCCATCTCTCAAATGAGGCTTTTAATTTATAAATAAAAAATATTAAAAAATTTTTTTTTTCTTTATATGAATGTATAATGAGTAAATTTGTTATTACTGATGAATTAAAAAATAATCTAAAGTGCTAATTTTTAGACATTTTCTTGATAATTAAGATTGACAGCATACAATTTACTGAAATTAAAAGAATTGTAGAAACTACATACTTAGTTACCAGATAGCTTAATAAATTTAATAAAATATAAAAGACATTTTCAAAATTTGGAATTTTTATTACTATGGGAAGTTGAGTAAGATTTGACCTAAATATTGAATTATTTGAAGCATAGAAAATTTTACCTTAAAATGAATAGTTTCCATTTTTGTATTTTTATTTTGTGTATGAATTTTTTTAAAATTAACTCAAACAAAAATTTAAGTTAATACATATATTTGTATTTCTCAAACAAAAGTTAACTGAATTTAAAAGTTAACAAAAAGTTTATACAAATAAAATATATGTATTACAAATACATATATTTGTATTTCTTTGCTTAAATTTACTCTTCCTTTAAAATAAGATAAAATAAATTTATAAGGGTAAAAAATCAAAAATTTAGAATTTTTGTATTATCTCTATAGTTAAATTTTAATTTTGTTTCTGATTCTTAATTTTAGCCATCTAAGAAGTTATCTAATGTTGGGTATACTGGCACAGACAAAGGTATGTAATAGTCTTTATATTTGATTAATTTTTCTCATTTGTAAGTCCTTGTGTTTATATTCTTATTTATTTTATGATTTATTTGCAATTACAAAGCATTTTATCCCAAAGTCCTTTTTATGTTGATCCTATTCCTTATCCTTTGTTTTAGGTTACCGTCCAAGAGCAGGTGATTGTTCACTTTGTTCCAATATACAGTGTATATTAAGTCTTATTTTATTTATTTTATTATTATACTTTTGAGAGTATTGTTAAAGATTAAATTTTTAATAATTTACACATTTTAATTTTAAGTATGAAAGTTTTTTATTTTCTAATTTATATGAAATAAGAATGATTAAAATCTTCAAGAAATTGATGTCTGTAAAATAATTCAGTTTTCATTTTAGATCAACTCCTCAAGTAAGTTGAAGAAAAATTATCTCTTCAAAATTATTATTTTAATTTTTTTTAAAGGTTTCACAGTTAAGTGATATTTTAATAGAATTTTTTATACAATTTAACTAAAAGAAACAATAATAAATTATTCTATTTTTTGAAAATTTAAGTAAATTTTTTAATTCAAAAATCATGTTTTAACACTGCATTGTTAGGGTTCTAAAATTTCCACAGTTACTGTTGAAACAAAATTCTGGAAGTCACAAATTTTTACATAAATAATATTTAAAATATAATATGATGCTAACACCCATTTAAGAACATTAGTGAAAAGATATGTATGACTAGTTTAGTAACTGTGCAAGATCTATTCGTCTTTAAACAGTTTGGTATATTACTGCAATTGAATTGGTTGTAATATTATCCTTCAAAATTTTCAAGTCCACTACTTTTGAATTGGTAACTTTATTACAAAATTTTAAAATCTGTTTGTATTTTTAAAAAATCTAACATAGTAAAGTGAAATTTTTTAAGCCATTGCAAGATTTTTATATATGTAAAATAAATCTAAATTTCATTTTGAATATTTGCAAGAAAAGTATCTTAATGGTAGTGTGAATAATGACTATAAACGAATAGAATGAATTTGAATTTTTCCATCAAATTAATTATTCACTTAATATTTTTAAGTAAAAAAGGAATATTTTCTAAAGTTAACTTTCACTGTTTTAAAATTTATTGGAAAATTGAAGAACTGACTTTAAAGCCATTTAATTAGTTGAACTAACTTATTTATTATTTTATTTTACTTTCTTGCCTGGTTGTCAAAGTAAAATGGTAGCTATACATTTACAATCCCATAAGTACACTTTAAATGTAATTATTGTATTCATATATATAATGAAATTATTTATTGAATTATATATTTTTCGTCTTCATTTTATTTCACATGTTTCACACATATTTACAATTTATTTAGTTTTTATTTATTTCTGGCAGTTTAAAATCATTGATTTTTAAAAATATTTTGTCACTTGTTCTTGGATTTTACTGTTCATTGAAATTTGTTTCTTATTAAGTAGGTTCACTAATTATTTCATCAATTAACTTGTTTCTAGTTTTTTGAAATAAAAGTAATTTGAATGTTTTCTTTTTAAACTTATATATAAAATTTTGTATTATTCTCTTTTAAGATTAGTATTTCCATGTTGTAATTTTATGTTTTTTATTCTAAAATCAGTAAGATCGCCAAATTTGTAAAATTGTAACTTTTATCTATAATTTTTAAAATTTTTTAAAAATTGTACGTCTATAGAATAGGAATTGTTTAATATAAATTTAATAATTCCTATTCTATTTTTGTGTTAATTGGCTCAATACTTTTTTACACCTCTTTTAATAAAAACTTCAATTGCAAAAGTTTTTAAAATAGTATTTCACTATAAATGTTATTCAGATAATAAATAGGTTTCACTAAAAATAACCTACAATGAATTTTATGACTAATGTTACATTCTATCTACTATAAACTTTACCGAATTCAATAATTTGTTGGCATTTTGTCACCCATTTTATATATTTTTTTGCAATTATAGATATATAATTGCAAAAAATATATAAAAATGATACAAATAAAATGTGTATATAAAAAGTAAATGCTTGAAATAGTCTTTGAACACTTATAATACTGCATAATTTATCATAAATGTGATTTTTGATAAGTTCCAGACTAAAATTTAGTTCTGCTTAAATAAAAACAACTGACTTCTTCTAAAAATGAAATTTCTTTAGGTATCCCTCTCTGAAAAATTCTTACATTTTAATTTTTGTGCAGCATAGAATAGGTTTAATTTTCTTACCTTGTCCAAACTATTTTTTAAAATATGTGTGCTCTGGTGAACTTTTTTTTTGAAGTGAGCTGTACTATATGGGAGCATAATGAGTGTAAGAAAGCAGACCTCACCGCACTGGACATCAGCTCGGCCATCATCCATAAAGTAGATTCTTCACAACATAGTACAGAGTACTTGTTCATTGGAGCTTTCTGTGCTACTTTTCTGTCACTGTTACCCTTGCTGTTTCGACTAAGGAATGGAGTATCCATTGGTGAAGTTCCAGCTGTTGCCACAGATATTTTGACATTGACTGTTCCAACATCTGAAGAAGTTGTTAAATTAACAGATGGCTTTTTGGATATTGTTTTTGGACCAAACTGGAGGTATGTAGCTGTTTTTTTTTATGTTTGTTGTTCTTCGATGCAACAATGTTCCTTAAAATGGCAAATCTCTCTTTTTTTTTTCTTACAAAATTTTAAACTAGACATTTTTTGAATTGTGCAGTTTTTTGATATTTTGAATATTTGTCTAAAAACAAAGGGAAGCTGTTTTATAGTAACAAAAAATTGTCCCTTGCTAAAATTATCATTATCAGTTTAATATGAGTGAGAAATAAAAAAAATTTTTTCAAAGCTATTTATTTTTATTTTATAGTGAAATTAAATATTTCAAATATAAGCTTTCAGGATTTTGATTATTTATTTTTGTGGATATAATAAATAAATGTTGATAATGGGAAATTAAGAGTTGCTTTTCCGTAAATTCTAATTCCCATACATTGAATATGATGAAGAGTGGAAAACCATTTTAAACACTGTTAGACCCTTTGAACTTTATAAGATAAAACAAGTTTCTTTAAAAAAAAAAAAAAAAACGTTACTTAATTTTGTGGTAATTTTTTTTTTTGGGAAACATAATGTAAATCAAAATTTTAAATTATTCCTTAAAGCACATGTTGAAAGTCTTCACCACTATTTAGAATATGTGCACAAATGTGTTGAATCAAGTTTTTTTGATATATTTATTAGTGAAATGTTTTCCATATGCTTTGTTTTAATTGATGCTTGCAAGACTTCTCTGGACCCTATCTTTGAGATTATTGTGCAAAAAAAATCTAACCATTTAATTTCAGTGGTAGACCTTCCTTAGAGCCCCACTGAAATTAAATGGTCTTCAAAGAATTTCATAAGCATTTCAATTATTAGGTTAAATATTTTAACCTAATAATTGAATTTTTTAACCTAATAATTGAAAATATGAGTCTTGCTGTTACCAGGTGGAATGGTATTGTATGTCCAGTGAATCAAAAAGCTTGAAATGTTTTTAGATATTTGGAATTGATGGTTTGGGTGAAAAATAGTCCTATCGTTGTTGTCATTTACAATCTTATGAATTTTCAAAACTAGAAAATTTGTTGAAAGAAGCAGATGAATTACATAAATCATTTGCACAGAATCTGATTAAAAATTACGAATTTTTACATGCAAATCTATGTTTTAAAAAATGAGTTTTCACATTTAGAAAGTGAAAAAACTGTATGCACACATTAAATATAAATATATTAAATAAGTAATGATGTTGAAAGTTTTGCTATATATATTATGGATAGTAAAAAAAGGCACTCTTTTAAATTGATCACACTGTATATTGATGAGTTCAAGATGCTCATGAAGTCTGAAGGTTACTTACCATATTAGGTTCTTTAAATGCAATAAGATAGATCATATTTCTGGAATAAAGTGACATTATGAATTATTATTATAGCAAAGAGAGGAAGATATTACAAAGCTAGAAAATAGATTCCTGACTTGTATTATTTGCTATTCAAGTGCAGGCAGTAATTAGAAAATTAAACCACTGCTCAATTACAATTTGTAAAATCCATTACAAATCAAGAAATTGAAAACTGAATGTACTGAAGATTAATATGAATATCCCATGAAGGTCCAATAAGAAATTCTGGATGACATGTTACTTCTATAATTAGATTAATTAAGTTATTGGTTCATCATCTTATTACATTTTTACTCTTTATAGTTATACTTTTGTATATGTTCATGGTTTAGAACATGTTCTCTTAAAAAAATTTGAATTTAATGAAATTCTGTTCATGCTTTTCATCATTACTCTTTATTTCTAATTCTGGACCAGGAAGTCATTCCAAACTCTAAAAATAAAAAACTGCTCTAAAAGACTATGAAGAATTTGAGGCAATTAAAGTTCTTAAGAAGTTTTAAAAAAGATCACTTTCATGTTATTACCTCTTTGAAAATTATATACAAATTTTAGGAAAACTAGCAAGAAATGTTATTCTTTTTTCTGCATAGGAAAAAACTTTGGCTAGAAAGCCTTTTCAAATTCCAGTTTGAAGGATTTCAGTAAATGCCGTAATTTATGAAATTATCTTTAATTAAAAATTATAGGGTTAAAGATCAAGACATTGATTATTAGTGATAAATAATTGGTAGGAAGTAATCAACAAAGAACTTACTGAGATACATTTTATATCTAAATAAGACGTTACCAAACAGATTTTTTTATTATTATGGAAAGATTTCACAATCTTAGCTAAACAATAACCTTACAATAAAATATATTACTGCCAGAAATCATGGGAATTTGTTCAATTATATGTTGAGAAATATTACTTTAATGAAACAAAAGCTATGCATACTAAAATTTATTTAATAATAATTCAGCCTCATTTATGATTCAGTAACAAACTGTGTTTGTTAATGGAAACTCATTTTTATTTTGAACATTCAAAGTTTTATATTTATCAAAGAGTGTTTCACATAAAACTTTAGGATATATTAGAGGATTAGGTACATGTAATTTCACCCACACTTTGTCTAACGAATAATTATTTATCTAAAATGTATTAATTCTTTCCTATGTTCTTAAATTTTTTAAATATACAAAACTCTTAATATGAAATAAAAAATTATTAGATTGTAAAATAAAATTGGTAATACTTTTTTTATGTTTAAATCTTTGAACAATGCTTGCTTTATAAAATAATAGATTTATCAAATACTTGAATCTATAAAATATTTAAAGTATATGTAAAGTTTTTTTAAAATTGTAAAATTTCAAGTAATGTAAAATTTTAATAATGTAAAAATTAAAAATTTTTAGTAAAATTTTAAAATTTTTAATAAAATTTTGAGTAATGTAAAATTAAAAAATTTTTTTTAAATAATGTAAAATTTTTTTAAAATTGTATACCTTAAAAAATCTTAAAAAGTATTTAACTATATAGCTAAACCATATATTTTTAAGAGGAAATTTTTTAAGCTGTGTTGTAAAAAAACCATATGGTCTTTGATGTGGACTTGTTTAATTGTGATTCAAAGATTTAACCCTCTGTTCTAACATACAATAAAATTATCACACATTACTGTTTCAAACTATATCAAATTAGCATTGTAAAATAATGAACATTTTCTTGGATCCTAATTGTAACCTAAATACCTCTAAAGTAATTGTGAATAGGATTTTGTTTTATAGGCTTATGCATATGCACTTTTCAGTAAATTCCTTTTGGAATTTTTTCGTAAAATAACAATTATTAGATAATTAGTTCCCAAGAGAACTGGGAGAAATGTTATGACCAAAAATGCACATATGATGGATACATTACGTCATTATTTACTTGCAAGTCTCCTGGGCCTTTTGTTACATCATTGCGCTAATGTACCCAGTATTTTAACCCAGCTGTAGAATGTTATTATAAAGAATTTAAGCATCTATACCATATTACTTTCTGAAAAAACTGTTTATAAATATGGGACTGTTATTAAATAAAAATTACAACCAAACCTATGACCTTCTACTCTGAAAAGCTGAGTTTTACCACTAGGCCACAATGAGCTTTTAGATTTATTAATTTTGGCTTCGCTTGGTTAATATGAATGAAAACAATTAGTTTAATAACTATAAGAGTTTTTTTAATGTAAATATTATATTTCCAACCAAAAGATCTTTTATGGATAGTGAGGTGTATCTACTTTGGTGTACCTACCGTGCCACACGACAACGAGGCTTCCACTGTTGTATGGCATGGAGAGGAGAATGACAACTCAGATGGAATTCCATCATTTGACCTATTCGTATGTAAAAAGTTGATATCTTTTTATGAATAAATTAAAAATACAGTTTTAAAAGAAAACATATAATTCAAGTGATAAAATATATTGAATTAATAGATTTCCAATTGGTGATAGATTAAAAAAAATGATACTTTAAAATTTAAAATTTTAATGAAATATTTTATTACAGAACTTGTTTTAGGAACATTTTCACTAAAAAGTAAACATGATTAGAACATTATTACGAATTTTGTTGTGAGCAGTTTGCTCATTTTGATAAAGCTAAAATATATAAATTTTAGAATTTTTTTTTTTTCCAAAATTATAGAGTGAAACTTGTGGTGTTAATTGTTATGGTGGAAAGATTTATTCTCAGCCTAGCTTATTTCTTTTTACTCTCAGTTGCAGAAAAGACATTCACTCAGGTAATGATTCATTATTTTTCTCTTTTTCAATTTTTTACTATTTTTTTTATCTATATTTTAAAATTTCCTGTTATTCTAGCGTTTCTTGTACGCCAAGCATTTCTGTTACCTTACATCTTCAAGAAGAGCTAAAAGATCAGATTTGCCTCATTTTCGTCTAAACAAAGTTAAAAATATAAAAATTTGGTTATCAGTGCGTTCCTACTTGAAAGTATGTTATGTAAATTTTATATTGTGTATGATGTATAAATTTTTAACTGTGCAATAATAATTAATATTGGAATTTAAATGTTTTCCGAACTATGTAAGCCAGTGTTCAGCAAACTTTTTACTGTAAAAAACTTCGTTAAGCCTAATTTTATTACATTTGCAAATTGTAAATATTTCTACTTTATATTATGTATTCAAAAACTTTAAAATAATGCTTCATAATTGTTTATAGAAAATATATTTTGCTCTTGGATTCTTATCCTTTTTAATGATTTATATGTGCAAGTAATATGAAGTGCATGTAAATTTCTAAAAGATATAATAGTAATATAAACTTTTGTCATTCAAATTAATAGTAAATGACTTAGATTAGTTATAACTGATTGGTTCTAAAAGGATTTTCTTATTACATTACTGTCATTAAAATTATGATATACCTAAATAAAATTTTTTTTGTAGAATTTCATTTATAGCATAACATTCTTTTGTTAATAGATAATTATTTCATATATGCAGTGTTCAAATATATTAATGTGTATTTTTAAAATAAAAAAAATATTAAAACATTTTGAATGAAATAAAGCAAAGAGGTATTTTCAAAAGAATCACATTATTATTAATTTATTTTTCAACACTATTTCTAATTAAATATCACAACAATTTTAATAAAACAGTAACTATCTGAGTTCCAAAAAAAAAAAAAAAAAAAAAAAAAAATAGCAAATAGAATCAAATGAAGTTTTCATAATGATTTTTCATGCATTAAGGTTTAAATAGAGAATAATTGTTTGCATATGTTAACTTACAAATTAAATTAATAATTTATAAAGTATATATATATATATATATATATATATATATATATATATATATATATATATTTCTTTTTAATTAAAAATTTAATGTTGATAATTTATTTTCTCTAAGATTATTAAATGTTAGCATTGTGCAGTAAACAATATGTGTTTTGTATTCTTACATTTCATATTCCTGTAAATTAATAACATTAAGGAAAAATAATTAAATGCTATTTATAATGGCCAGTGAATAAAGTTACAATTAATTATGAAATATTTTAAATATTCTTATACAATTTGTGGTTTTTTCCGTTTATATACTTCTATTTTAAATCATGTTAATGGTTTTTTTTTTTAAATTTTCAAATCTAAACTATTACAATCAGATATAATTGAAGTATTTAAATAGTTTTATAAGTTTTTGACATTTAATTTAATTTGTTAAATTTTTTACTTTAATTTATCCTCACAATGTTTTAGAAAAGAATTTTGCTTGTTTATTTTCACTAGTATATTATTCTCTTGGTTACATTATTGTATTAATATGCATTAGATATCTATACACATCAGCTATAGTTTTATATTATATCTAATGAGTACACATTAATAATTTGTGTTTAGTTAGTTTTAAATTGTTAATTTAACTGTTTTGTTTTTAGTTAAAATTTTACCTATATCTTATAAAATGATTTTTATATTTGATTTAGCATATATTGTTAATATTTTATTATATATATATATATTGTACACATTATTCATTAATTTGTACTACATTTCATATTAAATATGTATGTGTTGTTTGCATTAAACTTTGTTATAATTATACTATACTTAAAAATACCAATTAAAATTTTATTGCAGAAACTGGGTCCACAAAGATCAGTTGATGTAATTGTTTCAATTACATTTATTTTAGAAGTGTGTGTTGTGTCTTTCCTTTGCATACAGGTAAACACATTCTTAACTATAACAATATCCATAAAATCAACAATAAAATCTGCCTAGAAGCTACTTGAGATAATTAATTTTGTGAAAAAGTGAAAACCTTTACCCTTTAAGTCTTAATAAAACAAATTTCTATTGAAAAGTTATATTAATCACCCAATACTTTATATCCTAGATTTTGTGACTAGTTTTCCTATCTTATTTTTAGGTCTTACCGACAGTCACATTTCAAAAAAACAATGTGTATCTACATGTTGCATCCAATGTATAGTCTTGTATCTTGCATGGAAAATGTTTACACTTGTTTTGTAGCAAATTGCTTTTCTCTGGACTAACAGTTCAGTAGATATATCCCATATTGGGGATATTAAATATATACATTCAAAATAAGCACTAATTTCTGTATTATGTAAATTTTTGCTAAGAATTTTCTGCTGTTCCCCTGAAAAATACCTAAAGCTTCTTTCGTTCAATGCTATGACTGAGCTTGTAGCAAAATGGTTAGTGTTCTTTCCATTTGTTTGACAATTCATGGATTCAAATCCCACTTTGAGCTGTATGTGTGTAATAGTTTGGAATTCTCTTTAAATTGTAGGTTCAAGTCTAATTACCCCTCATGTACAAAAAATGTTTGTTGAGTGTCAAAAAAACATTCAATACTGTGGTATATATCATTGATTGTAATCATTAATATATTAGTTATGGATGTGGTTATGATTTTATCAGCTTTCCTATCTCAAAGAGGTTGTATTTTTCAATTAAGACATACAATGTATAATTTTTTTAAATGCCTGTGATGTATCCTGGCATTTTGGTATTGCATTTTCATTAATTAAAAGAATATAATGACAGATAAACTAATTCTCTCATCCAGAATGTTGTTTTTTTTTTTTTAGGATTTTTACATGAAAATTAGCAAGATGCCAAATGGCAAAAAGAAAATATTAATTAAATGTTACATTAATATTTACAATATTACCCTCAGTATTACTTTCTTTAAGTAAACAGGGATGTTGCAATTCCTAGGTACTCGAGAGATCTGCCTTCTTTTTTCTTTTTCTTCTCTCCTTTCCTATTTTCTTTTTCTTTTCCTCATTGTGGCTTCCTCACAAAAGGTTGAGCGCTCCCTTTGAGTAGCTATCATCATTTTGTTGCTATTAGCATCTCTTGACTAAATCACTCATATTTTTGCAGTGTTTTGAGACCCATTTCTCTGAAAAGGAGGGTCTAGGTATTTGAGACTTCCCTTTTCAGACCAACCAACACATTATTTTGGTCTCTGCTTCAAATAAACAGAAGGTATGCCTTGGGTTTCAGCACATCAATCAGCTTTAAAGATCAAATGATCATGCTCTTTCTGAATAAGGTTGGAGGATTTCAGAAGTGCATTCAGAGCATTTAGGACCTGTCTTGCACTGGTTCAGCAGCTCTGCATCCCTAGCATTCATGGTAGGTGGTGCCATCAGGTCTCGAATTTATGTAATGTTTTAATGGAAAATAAATTTTAATTTTCTCCCATTATGTTTGCAAATAGTGCAACATTTTCTTATAACTGAAAGGAAGGAGGATACCTTTGAAAAAGTATACCCTTTTCTCATACAAAAGGAATATTGGGAGTTGTAGGGAAGTCAAGAGCATACTGAAATTGCACTTTGG
Organism: Latrodectus geometricus; assembly: GCA_026290005.1. NCBI lineage: Eukaryota > Metazoa > Arthropoda > Arachnida > Araneae > Theridiidae > Latrodectus > Latrodectus geometricus. The sequence continues at coordinate 24,207 of JAPDSC010035450.1, forward strand.
AGACTTATTGGTGGAGGTTGTATTAAGCAAACAAGAAACTGTTATTAATAACAGTTTCTTGTGATAGCATATGCTTGGACAAATTAAGGTTTCTGTCTAGCCTCATAAGAATTTGAATTTTTCTCGTGGAATGATCTCCATAGAAGAACTTTTGAATACGGCAACAGAGAAAATCCTTGAGAATCTAATAGATCAACAGGTCTGTGGTGTTAAGCAGTTGTTTATAATGAAATGCTTTTGATTGAGAATATTGATCAAGTACTTCCTAAAGTCACTGAAACTAATATAATTGCAACTGATACAACAATTTCAAAATGTTCCTCTTTGCTACATAGGTGATGCTAATCATTGTGGAATGATGAATGTAAAAATACCTATAAGAAACAAAAGGAAAATATGGGAATTGCTTTGGAGATACTCCATAATAGAGAATCTCATTATGCTTAAGAGAATAAAATTGGCTCACTGATCTTATCAAAGTCAGAAGGAATCCTGGGCCTGCTATATGTCTTCAATTACTTATTCATCCATAAGTTCAATGATTTTTGTTGTTTTCCATAAAGATACTACCTACATGCTGAATAATTGAGCACTCACTAACTAAGCAAAGTGCTTATTACTCAGCATGTGGATAGAATCTTTATTCAAAACCACAAAAACCATTGAACTTATGATGGAAGAAAATATAGTAATCTGAAAATTGAAGTAGAGGATGTGTGTGAATTGTCAGAAAAATGTGATTGAATATTAGAACTTGATGAATTAATTGGAAGTTAAGATTTTACAGGTTTATATATTAAAGGTGTTCAAGGTTTATTAGTGAAAGAAGTTGACAAAGTAGGTTTGATAAAAATGGCATCTGAAATTGAAAATCATTGATTTTGAATACACCAGTATTGAGGAGAATTTGAATATTCATATTATTAAAAAAATTAAAAAATAGCCTAAGTTTAGCTAAAAATAAGAAATTTTGTTTTGGATTTTCTACTGCTGAAAATTTAAAATTCAAACAAGAGCTGCAATATCGTCAATGTTCATACAATGAATTCTTAAATGATTTCATGAGAACCAGCAAATAAACCATTTTTTGAGGAGTTTAGGAAGTGAAAAAATCTGAAAGGGAGAAAATGATGATATAATTAAATTGAAAGATGCTATCATTTGATTGCATTGAATGATAATGAAAAAACAAATTTGTTAAGTTAAGGTAATATTTAATAAAACTATTACTTTTATTTGTTTTGGTTTTATGTTATACATACATTTATAATTTTTATAAAAATCAAGTCACTTCTGTGGAATTATCGAAAATAATTTTAACAAGTTTTCAAAATGTGATTTTACATTTTTTTCGGCCTGTGAGTCTCACATTACAGTTTCACACAACAGGCTATTTTCTAATGACTTATCCATCATGTTGTTGGAGGTTTACTTGTACAAGATATTTTCCATTTCTAAGCTCACGTGTTTTATTTTATTTAGAATTTGATATTATAAATCTTGATGGATGCTGTATGTTATGATTCTACTTATCACTTATTTAAAATAAATATTTTTCCTTATCTTTTGATTTTTAAACCTAACCCAAACGCAGTGTTATTTTGTCAGGATATTTCCAATTAAATGCATACAACAGTTCTTAAATAGTAATTCAAAATTTATTAAATTGTTTCATTCATTAAAATTTAATAACTAATCTTAATATGTTTGCACTATTATTAAAATAACATTATGTATTTATAAACATATTTTCACTACATATTTTTATTTTAGTTTTTGAAAGAAACAGGACAATTTGCTGATCATTTATACTGCTGGGAACTTTTGTTTTGGACTCTAACTTTGGGTCTTTATTTATTACGATTTATGGTAATCGGAACAAAAATTAATAAGAAGTATAGGAATTTATCAGTTCTTATTACAGAACAGGTAATTTTATTTATAACTAGATCAATATTTTTGTTTTATTATTTGAAAACATTATTTTGATTATTATAAATGCTGTAGTCAGAAGACATGTTTTAAATATGCAGTTAGCCTCCAAGTTCTCAAAAGTTAATGTGAAATAGAAATTTTTAAATGTTTTCCAGAATATTTTGAAATGTACATATATCATTTGCTTTATTATAGAAAAAGCAATGAAATTTTATTTGCACATACAAAATTTTATTGCTGATCATTAAAATTGTTACACTAAGAAAATAACTTACTGCATACATGAAATTTGCATAACTGGAAGATGATACTGATATACAAATAATTAACCTTTCAACATCTTTATCTAAAATAACTTAAGCAGTAAAATGAAAACAATAAGAAGTAAATTAAGTTTTCAATTTTTATAATTAAGTTCTTATTTGTTATGTACTATAAAGTTTTTGTTTTTTTATTTTCAATTAAAATTTTTCATGAAAAAAATGAGCCTGAATTTTATGTTCTAAATTTCCTTCAAAAATTAATATACAAAAACTCTATGTTATATCTTTGTATTAAGTTTTATTAACAATCAAAGTAATGTACTGAATGTTACAGATGTATGTGCTGTAGGAAAAAGCGGAATTCATTTAAGAAAATATAAATTTCAGAGTAGATACTCAAAAAATATCTTTATTATGTACAGAAATTTGCTCTAATATTGATAAAAATTAATAAATTAGGGAGTCATTTTAATTGTAAAATATCACATATGAGTGAGTTGTTAAAAAAATTAAGTTTCTTTATAAAATCAAAATGAGAAACTAAGGAGAATTTAGTTTTAGTGCACAACAAGTTTTTGTAGAAAGACGCTGTAGAATTATCATTTCCTATTCAATCTGAATATATTTGTTTAATTAATGCTTCCAACAATATGTTAACCAAGTTGGTTGCTGAATAAATTCATCAGTTTTTGGGTTCATTCCTAACTTGGATTTGTTTGTTGTAGTTTGGAATCTATTTGAAACCTCTTCAGTAATCAGACTTTTTTAAATTGAATATAATCTAGGAAATATCAATTACGACGGGAATATAAATGAGTAAGTATCGTAAGAAAAAATAATTCAAAATTATCAAAATAAATTTATAGACCCTGGGTATACATATTACCCTGGACCATCTTATTCTTACGTAAAAGACATTAAAGAGATAAGCATGCAAAAGCCATTTACATAGATAGCATTAATTAGATGTATTATTTAGCCCATCAATGACAAATAAATGGAAGAAGTAAAATAACAAAACGTATTAAAGTAAATTCTGCAGACTTGTCAATGACAGATACTTAAAGTAAATTTATTTTAGTATTGACAGAAAATATTAACTTTTTTCTGAATGTGAAGTTTTTCCCTCAAATATTGGATAACTATCTTGATAGTTATATAGAGAAAACTAAGTGAAATTATTATATCAAAATACTTAGTATCAAATAATGCATCCCAGCAGTATACAAAAATGCATCCTTATTCATTTTTGTTAACATTATCACTTTAGCTTAGGATAAATACCTCAGGCATATCTGATATTGTACAATTCAACACTTTTATGAGAGGAATCTGTAATTTTAATGTCCTTCAAAATATTTGCCAGTTAAGAATCCTTGTGTGCTGAAACAAGAATATTCTGATTTAAAAAAGCAAAATCATGCTTAGGAAATTTGTTTGATTTTAACAAACTCTTCTATGCGTATTGATAGAGCATCATCAATGATAGGTTATGTCAATGGTTCTGTAACTTTATTTGAACATTTTTATTAATTTTCATTAAAATGTCAATGCATTGTACTTCAAATGACAGTAGGTTGTTTAAAAGGTAAAATAATGAACATAGGTACCTATTTTGAAGTGCGTGAATAACGTTAAGGCAAGAACATTGAAGAGAGAAGAATAAAAGAATTTTATAAACTGTTAAATTTGGAATAAAGTGATTTTAGTATTTTATTGTTTTGTGCAGTCTTTTTAAAAGAATAATTCTTAATAGATTTTGGAAATTGAAAAATCTCTTTTTAATCGTTTAGAATAGAAAAATAAATTTCCTGATTACAATATATTATAATTTGATATCAAATAGCTATTTGATACAGCATTTTTAAAGGATGTTACTAACCATCTCAGTGATCTAAATTTAAAACTTCAATAATATATTATTTCATAATTTATGAATAGCATCAGGTAATTTTAAACAAAATCATTCATTTCTCAATTAAAAAATGAAGATTTCATTAAATTACCATATATATCATTTATAAAATGTAATATAATATAATTGAAGTTTTAAATTTAGATCACTGAGATGGTTAGTAACATC
>JAPDSC010035456.1:0-17665 GCA_026290005.1 Latrodectus geometricus
TGTGAGACAAATTTTAATGGTGGATATTCCTAAGGGAAGAGTTCGCTTTCTCGTGCTCGTCACGTGACTGTATTGGCGATATTTGCTGCTAATAAAATATTTATGAGTGAATGAAAGTTGAAGTGATTAAATTCCAATGGGAAAATTAGATTTTTAATGCTGCCCTCTGAGATTTTGATTCGTATTTCAGCAAAATTTTAGTGAAATTTATGATTTTATATTAATTTAACACAACAAAGTCATCTTCAAAATACAACTTCTAAAACAAAATATTTGAAATGTAATGGTTGAAAAATTTTTTTAAAAGTATATATATCTTGAGTTCATTCTTTTTGAAATTTAAAACAAACATGGAGAATCTTCGAGTATTTATATTTTATATTATATAATTATTTTTGCAAAAAAGAAAAGAAAAAAAAACATTTTGGAAATATTTTGTTGTAAATCGATAATATTTACTTGATAAATTAATGAAAAAATCAAATTTCACAATATTTTCTCAAAATTCTTCGTAACATTTTTCAGTGAATTCTGAAAAATTTTTTGAAAAGATCCAAAATTTAAAATATCACTGTAGCTAATCGATAGAATTATGTTCTATAATCTTTTTTTGATTCGCGTGTTTACCCATCGGTAGTTTTTATACTTTTTTTTATTCGATTGAAACTACACATATCCACCCTCATGTGGTAGTTGAACTCACCTACCAATCATTGAGCTGAAGGTTAAGTTGTCAGCCAATCATCTATTAATTTGTGTGACCCATAAGGTATGAAATATTATATCCTAGTTTCTTAGTTCTATATATATATATATATATATATACACACACACACACACACATACATATATATATTGAACAACTGTGTATAGAACTAAGAAACTAGGATATATATATATTAAAAATAATCTTTGATGAATATCATTTATTGACAATGGATTATAACAGTATTCATTACAACTGAAAACAAAAGCTATTTAAAAATTATGAGCGTTTGACACTATAATAGATAAATCAGCTTATATGCTTCAAATATCATATGTTTTTGTCTAATTTTTAAATCGAATTTAAAGAGGAGAAAGATTAGAAAGGAATACCATATGATTTTTTTTCTGCTTTTCATATATATATATCTCAAAATATGACAAAAATATAGGATATTTGCTATATATACATAAATTTTTCTCAAAAATTATAAAATTATATAATATTTTTATATTTTTCGATTCCTTTTACATAAAAAGGGTATTCTTGAATACTTTAAGCGTTAGTTTCCTTGTATATTGTACAAATTATTTGGCATTTGCTAAAATTTATTTGTTTAGGTTCACCTTTCTGAGCAAGAGTTCCAGAATAGGGAATTATATTTCATCGCTTTCCCTCTGTAAAAATATCCTCCAAGTATCCGCAAGATGCGCATCCGATTTGAAAATATCGTCAAGCTGCTATAATTCCCTTTCTGCCTGCACTCAGAACTTCAAAACTGTGCCTAAATCCCTATTTCATTGCATTTCCCATGGGGTATTGGTAATGTTAGTAGGGAATATAGGGATATACGTTGCCCAGAAATAGGGAACTAATCAGTACCCAACAGAGAATTTAGAGTTGTCTTCGAAATACCTGTTTCCGAAAGATAAACTACTTTTAAAAGCGGAATGTTTCGCATAGGGGCGTAAATATTTTTACGAGGTTGCTTCGAAATGGCTTTAATCAAATAACTCTTAAAAGGGCGTTTATGTTAGGGAAAATATATAAATCCTTTTACCTTCTTTGTGTAATTATCTTGGAAAATAATAACCATTCGAATGTTAAAAAATGGGGATTTGCTTCTGAAATTATGCATTTAGAAAGTGTGGTAACAGTATGAGAAAATTTAATGGTGCTTTTGAAGTTTTTATTATTATTATTATTATTATTATTATTATATTTTAAGATTTAATTATTCCTTTTTACTCTGATGAAATCTTCCATGTTATTATAATTTCTATTTCTGGAATCCACATTTAATCGAAAAATTTACGGCAGGAAAAATATTCACAATAAAAACTGAGGAACTATAAAGGGTTTACCACACAGACAAAGCAATTAAGTTCGAAGAAAACCATTTAAATCGCTCTTGCCGATTTAAACCAACCATAAAGTGGATGTTATGATTTATTTATTGCTTGCATAAACAATCAAATATTAATATTTACTGCGCTTTACATGCTACATGAAATAAATTTATCTTTACTTAATGGTGAATAAGTATTTATTTTTTAATAGCGGTGTCAAGAGAGACAAATCTGCAATAATATATAAAATAACCCATCCCACTAAGATATTGGCCAACATTTTCTTTCCAACTGCTCACTGAAGAGTTCATCCCACTGACACATTGACTTGTTTTTGATGAGTGGACAAAATTGTATATTCCACATTATTGGTGAAAACGATTATTTGTTTCACTCACAGACCAATCATAAGTAAAAATAAAGTGACGTATACATGATCCCAACAGTAACGAAAGAAACAACCATTTTATGGTTAATGAGATAGTAAGTTTAATAAATAAAATTATTTGTCTAATAATATGATGAGAAAAATATATGCGCTTTTTTACCAAAAGGCTGGGTCTGGAACAAAATTCTTTTATTGTAACTAAAAAAATGTTATTTAATTCATTAAAATTTACAAAAATCAGAAAATATCACCTAATGGATTTAACATACTTTGGTTTTCTAAGCAGCTCATGTAATTCCTAAAAAAAAAAAATCCCAATTATATTTTGTAAAGTAATATAATCTAACTTTTGTTAAAAAATATTTTATAAAAGTTTTTAAATACTTGGAATAATGTCCAAAATGTTTGAACATTCAAATTTCTTAAATATTTCGTATTTTTTTAAAATTATAAATGATCGTTTATATTTTTTTATTTATAAAAAGTCTAAAAAAGTTTTGATCCTAATTTTATAAAATCTTTTGTGTTTTTCTTTTAAATTTTGTAGTTTATTGTTTGCTTCCATTTTTATTGATTGATTTCTTTCATGTTCTGAAATTGTAGAATAAAGAAAGTGCCATAACATTCTTTTGTTCGCAGCAAAATAACTTTGTCACGCACTCAGATAATCACTTATTTTGAAAAAGACTGAAGCGAAAACTAATTTTTTTTTTGCTTTATGTTTCTTGAGATTTACTTGGAACATCGATATTTTTGATGAAACATTTTTTTTTATCCTGATGAATAATATTTCCATTTAACCGGTTACTTGGAAAATCAAAAATTCTATCATTTGGGAGATGAAATTACTCTTTCAATCTTTGAAAAAATGATAAATTTTTAAAAATAGTTTAAATGCAATGCTTGTATTTTTCTTAAAATCGTGGAAGTTTGTGCCTAACTGGCTGTTTTCTAATGCTGTTTATGAAGATCATTCCCAAACATTAAATGATTGATTTAAAGACAGCATTATTTCTTGTATTTCCTGAAATTGTATTATTTCTTTTATTTCCCTAATTTAATGGGTTCAAAAAGTCACTCACAGTAGCTTGGATAGGATTACTCAAACTATGTGCGATAAAATTCAGATTTATGTGGAAAAAAAAATGCAGATAATTTGGATGTTTAATGTATTCCATTCTTACCTGTTGGTTTGTTGCTTTTTAAATTAACATGAATTATAATTACTTTAAGTTATAACGATTTTGTTTGAAAACTTTTTCATGAATCATCTACAATAATAATTTTAGAACATCTTTTCTTAGAATAGAATACCCTACTTAAAAAAAAAAGTTAACTCCAATGAGGAAATGAGAATATTTAAACTTCCTTCATAATTTGTTATTAGTAATTATAATTTATTAATAAACATAGAGAAATCTTGACTGTATACCATTCAAATACATTTTGATGGTATGAGTTTTTAAAGGAAAAAAAAGGTAGACTTATGCTTAAAACTTACATTTCTTAAAAGTCATAAACTAATAGTTAGATAAAAGAATGATACTTTTGTAACAGTGTGATCAATCATCGCATTTTTAATTTCATTAAGAAAATTTTGGATTTTTTTCCTGAATTTCATGAAATTTATTAATTGTTTTTTTCTTACTGAAATTGTTTTATTTTCGATTGAAAACTGGCACTATTCACTTGGATATAGATGTATCTTAAATTTTGGAATTTAGTATTTTTGTTTTATTATATATATATATATATATATATATATATATATATATATCAATGTGTGTGTATATATATATATATATATATATATATACACATATGTGTGTATTTGTATATATATACACACATACCACATATATATACATAATGTCCTCCATTACTCTTTTCTAAAAAGAACGTTTCAATAATATTTATTTATAGATGGTAATACTTTTAATCTTTAATTTCAGTATGTTTAATATTGCTTTAAAGAAAACATCTTATATAATCATTTTTTTATTTAATTGGACATGATATGTCAAAAGTTTATATTGATTCATAAATTGTCTGTAGAGGTATTTTTTTAAAAAGTTTCTTTTCCACAAAATCCTCAAAAACCAGTCATTTTCTTGTTAATTATACAAAGAGCACGTATAATATAAAGTGTAAAATGGAAATATAAATTTATAAGTCTTTTTCTAAGTAAGTCTTTTTCTAAGTTTTATGCTTAATCTTTTTTTTTCTTGTTTTGAACTGAAAACTCCTCTTTTTTTTTTTCATACAAAATATTCAAAAAGCAATAATTTTGTTATTAATTATTTAAAGAACACTCAAAACCGAGAAAAATGCAAAAATATCTGGAACTATTTTTTTTTTTTCGATGATAAAAATGTTTTGGTGCATTTCTACAAAAATGCTTTTCTGAAATTGGGTATGACTTATAAATTGCAATTTTACATCATGTTATTCAGAGATAATCTTTAGTGAATAGCATTAAGAGACATCTAACTCAGTAACAAGAGTTTTAAAAAATAAACCAGGGATACTTATTTGTTTATGAGAGTGTAATAATTTTTCATGAATAATGAATAAAAGAATATTGTCTAAATGCATGATTTATGACCATCTACGTATACCCCAATCACAAATATCACCATCCATCAGCGAAAAGTATTGATTTTGTTAGAAACGTTGAGAGCTCAATCAACCAAAAAAAAGTCAATTTTATTTCAGACTTCTTTATTGCAAACTTTTTTTTCCAATGGTGGGCACTGGGCAATTGACCCTTCGCCACAACAAGGCCAGAAATGGATACTCATTTAGCGTTACCCGGTGGGCACTTGTAAAGCAAGTCACGGAGGGGAGTAGCATTACCCACCTCACACCTCCACAAACCCGTTTATGGGGCTGACCACATTCATACATCATCTTAGGAAAAAGGACCAAGAAACTCGGAGAAAGAAAAAGAAAACTTCCAAATTTAAACCGGGATTCAAACCCGGGATCATTAGCCTAGTAGTCAAGAACTCTAACCACTCAGCCATCGAACAGCTTATTGCAAATTTAATGAGCGTCAAAGTTATACTGCAATAAGTAAATATAAATGGCACTTTTTTTACAATTTAAATATATGCGAAAAGTCAACCGATAAAATTGATTAATGATTATTAAATGTAAGAAAACAATAAATTTCTGAATTGATACTTGTAAACTTGAAATAAAAGGGGAAGTTTAATGTCTTAAATAAATATTAAATACATGTGTTAAATATTGAAGTTTAAAAAATAATTTATTAATTTATCAGGAACTATATTTTGAATGGTTTAAGCAAATCACAAATGTTAGAGGATAATAATAGAGCATTTATATTATTAATCTTGGTTAATATTTCGTAATTTAAATGAAAAAGATATAAACAATAATTCTCCGTTATCAAAAACCAAATAATTGTTTTTAAATCCTCATATTAAGTTTCGACTTTAAAATATATGACTTAGCCGGAATAAGATTTTATTTAGAATAGCAACCTAAAAATGTATCGAAATAATTTTGATAAAAAGCGATTCAAATGGAAATGAATTAAATTTGCTGCTAGGACTTTCGGTACAATCCGGAAATACTTTTACAACGAAATTTGTAATGAATTTAATATTTATTCGGGGCAATTTCCCGGAACCAAGTCCCGCATTCGAACTTCTCTCAAATAAAATTCAACTTTAAGTCTTCCGATCGCCTTTGAGTCATCAGGGCATTCTGGGATTAATGAACGATTTCAAAGGAAATGCTGCATGTAATGTGGAGTCTGATTGATTGTATCCATCCGGGGCTGTGTAAATTTGCGATCGGCATCAATTTTGATGCGGGATTTCGTCGAGATCACGTGATTAAAATGCAAAGGAAGCGAAAAATGGGTTTCTATCACTTCACATGTGCTCAGAGAAAATTGAAACGGTAGTTGTAATTTAATTTCAAGATGATGTATGTATTTTTAAAAAATTGATTCAATTTTAAATCTTAAATAAAATAGAGAACTTGCGTATTTTGTCCGTGACGTTGTGATGACACCCCTTGCAAAAGACTAGTTGTAAATAAATTAATAATACTCGGAAATTATTTTTGTTATTATTATTATTTTAGATATTTTTCATATTTTAATATTCTTCGATTGTTATTTTTCTTGAATGTGTTACTTAAAATTTTATTTAAATAAATGAGGTTTATTTTAGGTGATTTAAAGCTCCTTTTAGAAATAAGCAAACATCATTTGCTTTAAATTTACGCCTAAATTAATTCTTCCAAAAATATTTTAATTCTATTTACTAATTTTGCATTTAGTTACTTTTTTATTGAGTTTGTTGGTAAATAATCTAAAAGATATTTAAAGTTCTAAAGATATATTTTGAACTGCGCATATATTAAATTGCTTGAAAGTTTGGCTGAATAATTCTTTATAGAAATTTTAAATTCACAGTGTTATATGGTTTTTATGAATATCATTATTATAAACAGCGTAAAATAATATTCAGGTTTAGAAACACTAATTTACAATTTGGAAATCAATTTTTCTACTAACTGTCGTAAAATTATTATTTTTAAATATCTGCAAGTGCTATTATTGGGGCATGTATCGTATGATAACAGATTACTGCAAAATGATTCGGCTGCCTATTTTTGGTGACGAAAACCACTCAACTCCGCAAGCCCCTTCGTAAATTTGAATGAAGCTGTAAAAAGGAGATTGGTACCTTTCTTTCCAAATTTCTTTACAACACTTATGGAAGGAAATTAACCCCGTTGAAAGATTAATATATGTACACTTTTTAAGACGAATGATCTTCTTTGGACAAGTATCGAACTTGCTAACTTTCAGGTCTAAGAAAGATACCTTTTTCGACAAGGTCAAGCATAATGATAATAAAGTCAGTGAAATTTAAATGAAATTTTGTTTTCATTAATATTGCTTCAGGCGATAGAAAATTATTTCCTCTTCCTTTCATTTATATGTTCAGATTAACTATCTTATATTTAATCTAAAATAATTTACTTTTTCCAATGGTGGGCGCTGGGTGATTGACCCTTCGCCACAACAAGGCCGAAAACAGCTACTCATGTAGCGTTACCTGGTGGGCACCTGTGAACCAAGTCATGGAGGCGAGTAGCATTACCCACGTCACACCATCACAAACCCATTTATTGGATAGGCCACATTCATACATCATCTCAGGAGAAAGGACAGGGAAATACAGAGAGAAAGGAAGGAAATATCCATGCCCAAACTGGGATTCGAACCCGGGACCAATGCCTGGTAGTCAGGAACGCTAACCACTGAGCCATCGACCAGCAACAAATTCTTGAGTTGATTAGTACTTGGAGCTTTCATGCTTACAAAACTGAGAAAATAAAAACATTTTGCTTAAATTATACGTTTTATATTTTAAACTCAATATCAGCATCTTTGTATTTTACTGTAATGATGCTTTTTCATTTAATCGCTATTCTGTAAGATTGGGATTACCAACATACATCATGTGTTGAGTACAAATGGCATACCAGGATTTTAAATTTTTAAAATTTGAGTAACTTTTAAAACAACTAAGCATTTATAGCATAAAACTTAAAAGAAAGAAAGAAACTATTAGGCCGAGATCGGTGATGCGCATGGTAAGAAAAGGCTGCAATCCCTTACTGAAGGTAATGCAAGTCCAGTTACGTAACGAATGAAAAGCGAATGGACATGCAATCCCCCAACAAACAGAAAGGTTTTTCTTCTCCTTTAAATGAAGACGAGTCGATGGGGATTTCGATTGCAGGCCCTGATGAAAAGAAACGGCCAAATTAGATCTACAGGAAATGACTTGAAGACTTCCCCCCCCCCCTTTGTTTTCTTTATTCGCACCCTGCTTAAAGAAACCGAAGGAGCCGCAAGAGTGGAGGGGGACCTTTTGTCATCGCCCGAATTCGCCAAAGAAGGGAATTTGTTCTTTTGGAAGCTTTTCCCTCCCACTGCTGATGATAGAGGCGGATATCGATTCGATTTTTTGTTCTCTTTCTGAATCGATACAAATCGATAAACATTATATCCATTGTATTGTGTTGTAGTTTCTCGATATGTAAAATTATCCTTGATGTTTGTTTATTTATTATTTAATAAATAAATCAACAAAAGCAAAAAATCGAATGCTGTATGAGCTTGGCTAGAAATGGCGTCATTTTTATAATAAGGAAGTAGCAGGTTCTGTAGTCAAGCAGTCTTTTTATTCTTGAATCTTCGAAACTCTGGTAAATCAAAGACCATCGTTATGAAAGGACCTATGCACGTTAATTCATTCCAGAAACTACTATATTTTTTGTTTGGCGTGATTTGGAGGAGATTGCACCAGCTCAGGTATCGACTTAGTCTCTGGAATATAGTTTGAAAATACGTTGCAGTTTTTTGTGATTAGCAGCTTCGGTAGAGAAAAATGATCTGCTAAAAATGTGTGTACCATGATAATCTAATCTAATCTAACCTAACATAAGCAATCGTAATTAATCTATTGAATGCTTTTTAATTTTATGGGTTTTGATGATTTAGAGTTCTTTTTGGAAATCCCAATTTTCTATTGGTTTTTTAAATACGATTTTGATGATCACAAGAAAACTTGAAAATGAATATGTGAACAGTATTTATTCATATTGATTGGACTTATATTTGTCATATGAGCTTGTCATAAATAAGTGTATACTTAAATTAATGAATTCTTTAGTGGTTTTGCACGCGATCTACATTAATTATGATTATAAAAGATGTTTTTGATCAATAAAAACAATTTTTAATTCACTTGAGCTCGTATTTGCATATTAGACTATTGATGACTTATTTTGCTTTCAGAAAAAAATCATGTTTGCTTTTTAAGTATTGAAAATACCATGCAATGATCGAAAATTGCCAAATTAATCAAATTCAAATAAATATCTAAATTTTTTTAAAAAATATTAATTTTAGATATTTTTAATGAAATAATGATTGCATTATGTCCTATTTGTTCAAGGTTAAAGAATATTGTCATTTATATTTTGTACATGATAATTAATATAGTGTTGCTCTTGAATCTAGAAAGTTACTTGCTTTATATATAGCTTGATAAAAAAAAAAAACTTATTTCCGTTAAGTTTCATAGGGTTTACTTCGCTAATTTGTTGTTGAGCGATGGATGACGACTCAGATGTCGATTTCAGCCTTTTTCTCCACTTTAAAATCACGCGATTTGGTTTATTTCCATAAATACTTTGATTAACATAAAATACGAAGACAGAAAAGTGTATTAATAATCATATAAACTTTGATTTTAAAGAATACCTTTAATTAAATATTTCATCAAAAAAACAGTACAAATTTAATAATGCATCTTATTTTTTAAAAATATGAGTAAAACATAAAATATTAAAAAAAACTTCTCTTAATTAAATTAATTAAAAAATTTCAGTACCTAATAATTAAGAATCAATATGATTTTCTGCATTTATCTTTAATAAATTATAAACTAATGTGTGTCATTATATCTCATGAAATGTATTATTTAATTAAATTCTACAACAATATAGGATAATTTATTATTAAATAAGATTCACATATTTTTTATTAATAAAAACATATTCCAATATCCCAAATAAAATTATGTTACAGCAAACATAAATAATGCATGAAAAGATGAAAATTGAATAAAATATCCGAATTATTTTTAATATTTGTAAGATAATTAATAAACAATAAACTATGCATTAATGATTAAATTAATTAGCAGAATGAGCTTATTTATTCTTAACTGAATTAATTTTTTTTAGCTAATTAACTTCTCAGGCAGTCATAAAAATTATTCTTGTCAATCATATAAATAACGTAAACAATTTGTTTTGGCGTTTCTTTTCCTGAGCTAATTTCTTATATGAGTAATTAAATTATTCACGTAAATTGAATTGAAACTAGAAGACACAAATTATTTTCCTTCTGTTCATATCATCTTTCAAGAATTTTATTTTTGCCAAACTTCTGTATTTTTTCCTTGGAGTAATCCGAAAAATAATCTTTCGAATGTATCATTTTCTTAATCAGAATATTGTTTAATGGAATATGAACTGTTCGTGAATAATAAAAAGAATCCGTTGTTATGATTAGAAGCAGAAGTCAGGGGAAACGATTGTGTCTTTCTATATTTTCTCTTTTATTTTATAAACAAAGACGTAAAATAATTTTATAAACAAAGAAGAAATGATTGTTACATGCTTAATAATCAGATTTTCGATGCACAGATATGATGAATGTAGGATTAGGGAAATATAATGATTCAAGTTTAAGATTTTATCTCTGTTCCTTCTGAAAATGAAAGAATTTCCATCAGTGGGAATTAAGAAAATATTGTAAATTTACTCATTTCGAGAATTCATATATTCTTTTCGCCTATTGATTCTCGAAATATATAGATATTTATATTTTTTATATTATACTATTTTGTGAAACTTTAAAAAATTCATGATAAAATTTGTATTATATTTTTGTAAAACTATGAAAAAACTAGTTTTACAAAAAATGTATATTTCTTTGTAAAATATTTTTGAAAGCTTTGTAAACAAACATTAAAAACAAATGCTTGATAAGAAATAACTATAAGAAGAAAATGCAATATCAGGTTGTAACAAAAGTTTTCCATCAAAAAAGTTTTTAATGAATTAGAAAACCATGAAAATTTTTAGAAAAAAACCCATTAAAACATGAAAAAAAGGTTTCCATGGTTTTTTTTTAAAAATGAAAACATTTAATGGGAAGTTGTAATCACCATTTAAATCCACGATATTCTTTAACGTTTTGGTAGTTCTTCAAAGCTTTCGGTCCAGAAACTTGGTGGCCACGAGTCTAAACACAGATAAACCTCATTGCGGATGTCTTGTGTGGAATTGAAAATAGCAGCAGCTAGATGTATTTGTAGGCGTGAAAAAAGGTAGAAGTTCGAAGGAATCATAATGGGTTCTAAAAAAGATCCCATTCAAGCCTGTACAAATTCCAGCACATGCAGATACAATTGTTCTTGCATTATCTTGAAGAAATAATACTTTCTAACGCCGGAATAACATTTGGATTTGATAGCAGCGTAAACATCTGATGTTAGCAACGTAAACTCCCTTTATGCCTTAGTGACTACAGAATTTTGTCCCTTCGTTGATATTCAAGCAAATCAGTGGAGGTCTGCAAGTCTGTCGGTATATATCTGTGATTGAACCAGTGGTTGAACTTGTACGTCAAGTTTATATGATGCATAGCGCGACTAATGGACATAATACTAACATTTAATTCTTTGGCTAGATTTCGAGTCGTTGAATACTGATTTTCTTCCATGTTATCGCAGACTGACCTCATCAATATCAGTAAATTGGGCAAAGCACGTGGCTTCTGGAATATCATAGGTTTTGTTTTTGAACTTTTGGTACCAAACCTTTACAGTGTCATGATAGAAAATATTTTTTAAGTTACATACATGATATTTTTGGGTCAGCTATTCTGTAGCTGACTTTTTGCAACAGAACTTGAAGTAAAAGGTGGTTGTAGTCTGATTGTTGTAAGTGGAATAACAACTCAGCATTGAAGTAAGCAATTACTGTTAATAAAATACTGCATTTTTGAACAATTTACACTTTAATTTTATAATTGTTTCTGTTAATGGATTTATATTTCATCCTAAATTTCATTATAAGTAAAGAGTCATCAATTTATTTAAATGTTTGACATTTATAATACAATTTAAGTTTTATTTTTTATTAATTGTATAATAGATCAACTTACTGATTACATGCGATAGCAGATTTAAATTATGTTTATATTTCAAAATATCCTCCACTAAAAAGTAAAAAATTCAGTTATGAATTTTTGAAATTTTCTGAATGGATTTTAATTTTCACAGTGAGAATTGATTTCTTAGCAACCAAGATAGCAACTTAGTGGTTATTACTCAATCTTTGGTTAAAAAAAGTTATGAATTCAATTACCACTATGGGTGTGGGTGCTTGTTGTGGTTCTGAATAAATTTTAAACTGTAGTGCCCGGTCTAAATAATTCATATATGCGAAAAGCTATAATAAAATAAAAAACATGCACACATTTGTTGTAGCTGATGCTTTGCTTAAAAACATCTTGATTTATGCGCTGAAAGGTATATTAATAAGCAAAGATACAAAGGCGCATAATTATGATCAAAAGATTTATGATAAAGGTGTTTTCTAACGTTAATTCTAGTTCTAGTTTGTTTTAATTGAACCAAATATGGATAAAAAAGATTTATGTGTTATTGCTTAAATAAACCACCGTTTGTCAGATGATTCATGTTTAACACACAGTGTTATATTCCTGGAATACTTAAAATGTAAGCTATTAAAAATTTGTCACATGCTTAAGCACGTTTCCCAATAACAGTGCCTCCAAAGAATTAAAAAAACGGGAGTCTCTGTTTAATAAGCTCTTCTGATATATTCCCACACGAAACCTAATGTATCATCGGGCTGTGTGTTTTGCATTACAAAACACTACTTTATACCTACCACGTGTCGGGGGCTTGCTTATTACTTCCTGAAGGGTTGATGTTTCGCAATACGAGACCGGAGTCAAAATAAAATCGGACTGAAATTTTGGAAAACTTAATGAGATCGTGCCATGTCTGCATATCCTTTCAGCCCCCATGAGTCACGTGACTGTTGCGTGAGACCGGAATTTCGGAGGAAAAAATTAACAATTTAAATACCCTCACCGAATTTTGTGGTATGAGAGGGTTCCTGTAAGAATATATATATCATTGCGTGATTTGAAGCCGAGATAATTATGAGTGTATATAGGAAAACGCGCAATCGATTTAAGATATCGTTAACGTAATTGTCATCGCAATCTTGCTGACATGGAGAATGATAGATTCCGCTTCTATAATGCAAATGTAATGGACTGCTTTGTCATATATCAAAGTAGAGGAACGAATCAGAAATTTCCATAGGACTGGATGTATTTGCTTTATTTGAAAAAGTCTTGTTGTCAAGTGCCTTTAAAATACAAAATTAAGTAAAATTGCTGGTTTTGTTTTAACATTTCAAAGAAAAATATCTATGTTCTGTGCGTGTGCTTCTATGAAATCTTAAATGCAGCGCATGATATATTATTGAACGAACATTTAATATTTGTTTGGGGAAAAAGTTATCCATTATTTTTTCGGTGGACGTCTGTAGTGATCGCTATCTCGTGAGGTATCTATCAAAGAATTTCAGATTTATGCTCGTTGGAAAGGTGACATTTGACACTAAAATATCCTCTTGTGGTTTTTTGTTTGATTAATTCAGTTACGAGTACAAGGTTTTAAAAATGGAAGACAACAAACAGAAAATTCGATACATTTTAGTTTTTCTTTTATAATGGCGAAAATGCTAACCAGGTGGCTAAAATTGTGAAAGGTATTTATCGTCCTATATGTGACTGTAACAACCAGTTACGTACAATTTTTGTTTCGTCGATTCCGTTCGGGTATTTTTGATGTTAGAAATGCACCTCGCATGTGGATACAGCATCGTCGAGAATGTCTATAAAATATCAAAAATTATCAAACTTGACAGCATGTCAGCAGTCTACATGAAAACTGTTTTAAACCTTTTTACAAAGCGAATCTGAAAGAAGTTACAAAAAGTTCACGTAAAAATAATGGATTTCTTTTTCTCCAACCTCATATATAAAAAATAATGGAAAACTGTGGGCAAGTCCACTTAATCTTAACACGTGGTTAGGTGTCTCCGACTAATTTGGAAGGCTCTTAATTTTCAGCAAATTTAAAATTCAATACAGTAAAGGTATCAAGAATTTATATCATGGTAGGGAGTTGTTGCAGAGTCTAAATACAGTACTAGATAACACTGATTTATAGTGTTAACAAAGTAAAACTGTATAATTTAAAGTCGTGAGCATACCCACACTAATTCTTATGGGTTGATGAGCTTCCCTATAATAGTCTGCAAGATTTTAAATCCTAAATAAAATAGAATTTAGCAAAACGTAAAGCTGTGAAACATTTGTGCTTTTTTTTTATGGGTGATGTTACAAAATCTTATGTGGAATTTATGACTGCTACTTACATTGATTATAAAATAAAATTTAATGTGTGATAAATTGTACTATGTACCAAAGCTGTCCACTAAATCTTAAATGTTTGTGTGCTTTCAAGAAAGTCAGCGATACCCTTCGTTTTGACCAAAATAAAATTTGATTAAAAACAGAGAGAGTAAAATTATAAACTATTTATCCCATACTGTATTGCTGCTTCTACTAATATTTTTCATAGAGTTGATAAGATTAAAAAATCAAAAATCAAAATAGAAAAAATTAAAAGATCTCTGAAATAATGTATAAACCAAAGAAAGGTGACATAAAAAATTAAATTTTGGTTATCTTTTTTACAAAATATTTAAAAACTAATAAACTGTTAAGTAAATTTCCTGACTAAATTTTGTCTTTGTTAACCGTAATTTATTGATGGCAACATAACTTCCTTTGAATTGGTTCGAAAATACCTGAGAATTGAAAAATCTAATTTAGGTAGTTTGTTCGGTTAGCCTATACTTTAGGGTGCCTCTTTGATTCTCGCTAAGGTTGTGATCGCGATTGATCGCCAAGCTGAGCAAAACCTGCATTCTGATCGTATTCTGATTGCAACAGAGCAGCTTATTGTTCTGTGCAAAAAAAAAAAAAAAAAAAAAAAAAAAAAAAAGCGCCAATAAAATCGATAGCCAAACAAAAATCACCATGTTTGCTAAGGGGGCACCCTAAAATATAGTTTTACCGTTTGTTCCAAAGCAATATTATATTAAAAATATTTTACTAACTAAAAAATATAAGGGAATATCAAAGTAGTAGTAGTAAACACATGGCTGAAGTGAAATAATTCAATAGGAGCTGCTATTGTATGGTAATATATTAATATTTCAGTGGTATTGGATTTTGAAGTATGCAGTTGCAGTTTGCATTAGAATTTAAAAATTGAACCAATTTCTGAATTTGTTTTTGTTTCATATTCACGAATTTGTACTTCGTTTTATCAATGAGACCGCGTTCTTTAAAATGAAAGACTCTAAGTTCGATTGGATCTCACGCTTTCATGAAAATTGCTTTTATGCTTCTGTATAATCACGTCTTCTTGAATCGCTACTTGAAAGTTTTCCTCCCTTGTAACATAAGAATACTACCTCTATTTTAGAAAATTATTTTTCAACTGTCCTGCTCCAGCATACTTTCCTATATCTAGCATATTAGTTGGGCTCTATTTGTTACTTGGAAATGGCCACGAGTGAGTCTTCGTAATTTAGAATAAGAATCGAGGAGAAGACTTACCCATTACTTAACATGCTATTCCCAGAGGTATCATTTCACTTGGAAGACATTGCGACCATTTCCTACTTAACACACCGAGAGATGTTTTACAATGTAGTATTTCGAACTCACTACCCTCTGATAATGAGAACGACCAAAACTAAATGTGGTGATTAGGTATTAGAAGTTAACATATTGGTTTTATTTTAGCTCTTTTTTAATCAAATGTACCGGTTTTCTGTACTTCCGGTTCAAAATAAAATGGTGCATCAAGGTTTCATAAAATGAACTAGAGAAGAATATATTATGATATTTATTTGTTCCTTCTACATTTAACGTCAGTTTAAAAATATCTTTTTTGACTTGTTTTTCTAATATACCTCATGTCTTGTTGAAAAGTAGCGCCAAAGTGCCATAAATAAAAAAAAATAAATAATAAAATCTATTTTTTATTATTTTTGGATTTTCTCTATTCGTTTACAGTTATTATAACATAAATATTTCTGAACATTTTAATTTAATGAATAAAATGATTATATGAAAATATTTTACATAAAACGTTAAAGTTATGTTATTTTCCATCCAGATCCCGAAAGGTTAAAAACATGTTGCCTAAAATATTAAATTTAAGAAACAAATCCGAGATAACACGGCTACATTTGCATTTTATTTGATCAATATACTTTGCAGGCGAAAGCAAACTTTACAGGTATAATATTGTTCCTCTTGTAGAGAAAGTCCCTTAAAGCTAATAGCGTTGGCTGCTTTGAAAGTAAATTATACCGGGACAAAAATAAGAGTTAAATTTATTCCCTTGCGCCGGAAGAGACAAGTTTTCTGGAATACGCTTTTCTATTCTGTAATACTCTCCCTGTACCCGCACGTGAATGTGTTTACGAAATGTTGGGCTCCGCTTCTTCATTTGCATTACCATAACAAAGCAGTTCTATGGCCGACACCGATGGAATTCGAATAAAGCCCGAATAATGAATTCAAATCCAACCTGACGTTTCCCACTAGGAACGAAAAAAAAAAATGAAAGCAGTTTTTAATAAATAGGCACAGAGTATCTCGAACAATTTCTCCTTTTCTTGAGGGTTCTTCAGTCATTTTTCTTTATCTACCTCTCGATTTGAAACCGATCGTTCTTCTTTCTTCTAAAAATAAACCCAGAATTAAGAAAAAAAGGAAAGTTTCTGATGGATTTTGTGGGGGGTGGAGTTAAAATATAGCGCAAGATGTTGTCCACAGCATGGTAGCTCTCAAAAGAAATGAGATCCATTCAACTGAATTATTTTTTGTTAATCTTAATTTCTCTTTTTTTGTGTGGTATACTTTATTTCTCTGCCCAAGTGATTGAAATTATTGATTATTCGCCATATTTGGCATGGGATCAAATCTTTAGGAATTGAAGAAATTTTACGACTTTTTTTGTGAATCTTACGTAATTGTAAGAATCATAAAAAATGACATTTTAATGTACAATATAAACTTTAACCAAAGTAGTTTGAATTTAAAGTACAGAAAATTCATTATTTATATTTGATTCATAAAACTGACATTTTTAGCCGTATCTTTTGTATTTTTTTTTTTTTTAAGTGAAAAAAATAATTTTAAATTCTTAACTCTATGTAAGGATAAATCAATTTACTATGAAAGTCCATATACGAGCATCTATTTTTATAAAACCTAAAATCAACCATGTAATCCCAAAAAATTATCGTACAAAATAGTGTAAATTACAGTTCAAAATCCACTCGCAAATTTAATTCAATGTACTTGGTATTAAAACCAGAAAAAATTCAAAATAAAATAGGTTTTTTCTACGTTGTTGATTTTGAAAAAAATTGGTTCTACACAGATTTAGTTTAAATCAG
>JAPDSC010035466.1:1215-13095 GCA_026290005.1 Latrodectus geometricus
TATATATATATATATATATATATATATATAAAACAAATTTTTATGTCTATTATATGTTCATACAATGTATTACTAAAAACATTGTATGAGCATGAACATAATGCTTAAAACTATTTGATTTCCCATTGTATTGAAACTTCATAATTCAGTTAACGAATTGCATTAAATATTTTCATCATTAATTCCATTTAATTTAAATAATTATCATCTTACTTTGTTTTAATTAAATGAAAACATTTGAAAATTTTAAATTTAATATATTCAATCTAATTTAGACTTTTTAATCTTTTATAATAATTATAGTTTAATGAATCAAACAATGATTTTTAAAGCTACTATTACTTTCAAATATAGAGAACTTTTACAATTGACTCTCTTTTTCAGTAATATTAGTACCAAAGTTAGGAGAAATAATTGCTGTATATTTTACATCTTTACACATTCTACCTGTTAGAAAGCACAAAATCGCATTTAATCATTCACAATGTCTTAAAGAACCCAAGAATATATTCCTTTTTATAATTAAATAAGTTACCTTATGCAACAAACTTTCTACAATTCTCCATTCACCTTAACATAATTTAAGAAATTCTGAAATTATCCAAATACATAAGTCAATTTTATTCCTGTGGCTTTTTAAGAGATATCAGTTAAGTGATTGCAATAATCTCTTATATTTTATTTGCAGAGTTTCATATTTTAGAGATGCATGTATGTATTTAGGATGATAATCATGTTAATATAATCAGTTTTTACCGAGATTTCAACCATCCATCATAATTTTTTTGTAAAATAAATTTTAATATATTTTACAGTATAATATGAATTCATATTAATGTAACAACCACACGGTTTATAATTCTGTTCAAATTATCATGTTTTCCCCTATATTATATAACAGAAGGTTATAATCATTGTAAGAGTAATGCATGCCTGATGCATTAATGGATGATTAAGAGAGCTCCAATCCATTATTTCCCATTACTTTTTTCCAGATACTAACAGTACCTGGAAAAAAATGTATAAATACTAACATCTATATGTCACTTCAAATTGATATATTTTCTTACTCTTGTTTAAAATAATTCTAAAAAATTAAATGGACTTTACATAGTTACATAATAGCTAAATTTTTCTTTCCCAGTGCTTTGGATTTTTGAATGTATATTTTGTGCAGATATTAGGTGTTAATTTCCATATACTTTTATCTTGAAATTGAGGAACAAATCAATGTATTTTAAAAATATAGTTAAGAATGGGTATTTTTTCATTCTTTAATGCCAATTTTCATTTTATAAAAAGTAATAAAATTGACAACATTCAATATCGCATAAATAGATTTTAAAGTTTCTTGTAATTTAGAAATATTGAAATTTTTGCATTATTGCACAGAGGTATATTTGCAACTTATATAAATTTAGAGAAATTTCTAATTAATATTAAGCAATTATAAATAACATGTTTTAAATTATAAATAATGTTTTGAATTTTACATTATAAAGGAAATGAGAAATAGCACAGTTAAATTTGTGATTGTTTTACTTATTTCTGCTACTGAAAATATTATCAATTATTCAAATTTATCACATTTTTTAGCATTTTAAATTATATTTTAAAACAAAAAAGCTATAAAATTTATAAAACATTTACTTTTTTGGAAAAAAGTTTCACATGAAACTCTTAATGCTACCAATGGCTACAAAAATTGTAGCTATGCACAAAACAATTCAAGATTAAAGACTGATAAAATTGAAAAATAATTTTATTTTTGTAAATTTAAGCTTATTTTTCTTAATAAATTCTGATTCCAACTTGCTAAATATATTTGAATTGTATGCAAAAAATTAAAATCAAACAAGAAATTAGTATTTAAAATAAAACAATAAATGCTTTATTCATATCGAATTTTAATTTTGCATTCAAAACACTCTGAATTTGTCTTTTTGGAAACAAAGTGTGCAACTACCATTAAATATAAAATAGTTTTCAACCAAAGATTTAAATAAAAAAAAAAAAAAAATACTCACTGAGGCATTCCTTTAAAATAGCAGAGGGGTGAAATACTAGGCACCAAATAATGAAGATGTGGATAAGGAGCCATATTCATTACTATTTCATTGATATCTATGTTCAAACTACCAGAAAAGCGAGATGAACTGAAAATAGACATTTATTCCTATTGACATAATTCCCATTGCCACTCAAGATAATTTAATATATAATTAAATTTGAAAAATATTTGGGAATAAAATCATTTTATTTTGGAGGATAAAAAATTTAGCAATAAATTTGATAGTTTAATAATAAATCTAATACTAATATATATAATAAAAATATGCATAATAAATCTAATTTATAACTACAAATGTAAACTTAGCTTATAAATATTTAATTAAAATTGCTTTAACAAATGCCAATATGGTTAGCACAACATTAATTCAAAAGTCATTTTTTTGATTCCATTTGACAAATTTCATTGTTCAATGTTATATTAGTATACCAATAATAAAAATATAAAAGATTTGTATACATTGTCAAAATGCTAGTATCTTAATAATTTGATGCCTAATTATTTTAAAATAATGCATAATTAAAAGTTTCTTATATATTTCAAATTATTTATTTAATTAATACATATGTAAAATTTTGTTTCTTGCAAGTATTTAAGTATTGATGCGTATCTAGAATGGAGAATAATTTTATAATATTTTTTCTTTATAACAATTTTTTTATATAAACAATCTAATATACTGGCAACAAATTTAAACCTATTTCAAAAATAATTGTTTAACTAATCATTTTTTGATTTTCATATTTTTTAATT
Source organism: Latrodectus geometricus (assembly GCA_026290005.1). Classification (NCBI taxonomy): domain Eukaryota; kingdom Metazoa; phylum Arthropoda; class Arachnida; order Araneae; family Theridiidae; genus Latrodectus; species Latrodectus geometricus. The sequence goes on from JAPDSC010035466.1 coordinate 4,040, forward strand.
GAAAAGATAAAATTTATGGAGCAAAGAGTCTTCAAAAACAAAAAATATAATTTCCTTTCTATTATCTTAAAAGCTGAAGAAGTTGAAGTTTCACAGGTTTGTTTCTCTTATCTGTTATGTATAGGTTACTGTGAATCAAAATTCAAAATAGTAAAATAATGATAACAATATATTTTAAAAAAGAATCTCAATCAATCAACCTGAAATATTGATTGGTAATGAGATTTTTTTATCACTCTTGTGGTAATTTGGGAAATAGAAAGTCAGTTGCAACATTAGAGACCACACTAGCAATGAAAAAAATCTTTTGAAATTTTTTATTCGTCATACTGGAAGAAAATCCAGGGTTTTATTCGGCTTTTTCGGCGATTTATTTAAAAATTGCATATATCAATAGCAAATGTTGCATTAGAAAAGCTATGATAATTAAAGCATGCCTTCTTTAGCAAATTCTTGGCCTAACTCTTTTAAGGACATTGCCAACCAATTAATAGTATTCTACATTTCTGTTTAGAAGAACTAATAGCTCTTTTGACAGAAAAATATCTATTTAAATAAGTAATATCTTTCAATTTATTTAAAGAGATATTTTTGTTTAAACACTTTTGGCATTTTAAAGAGCGATGTAATTCTTTTATATATGAATTTTGAAACGATCTGTAATACTCCACCTAAACTCTACTTGGTAAAATATTATTTATTTATTTCAATATAACGTAATAACACTGTGTTTTGCCAAAATAGGCTACACTTTAACTTTTGATATACATATGAGATGATAGTAAAAAAATAACCTCAAATACAGACTGCACTACTCAACATAGAAAAAAGTTCAATTAGACCAAGATTTAATTTTATTGGACCATGATTTGAAGTCATCAAGATCATTTTGAGTGGAATATGTGATTAGAAGCTCTCTTTTATGAATAGTTCATAATTTTTATTATAAAGATTAATACTCCTAAAAATTGACTCTCCACTTGAGAAGTATCATTTCATCAGAGCATCAAGACCCAGTTAACCTACTTATAACCCTATATACTTTAAGAGAACCCGTCAAAAAAGGTGTTATGAAGATGTACTGGAATTTCAGTAATCTCGATGAGACTGAAAAATGACCTTTTTTGAGACAATGTCTCTAAGGTCAAGGAAAGTAAAGAAATTGACACTGGGGAATCTGAGATGATGTGAAAATGATTACGTTTAATTATATTTGTGAGCATTGTAGTTTCTTTATTATTTTCTGAAAGTCTTTTATAGTTTGCAAAAGTAATTGCAGTAACATTTAATGATATTAATTTCATCCACAAGATAAAAATACATATAATTTTGAAATGGACTATTTATAATCTGAGGGGGAAGACAAGATTATAGGATACTATAATTTTTTAAGCTAAAATTAAGAAAAATAGAGCGACGTATGTTAGCACATGTACAGTATTCCATCATATAATATGATAATAAAATATTGATTTCAGACAAATAACCCTTTTTTACTTTGAAAATTTCATTGTCAGTGGATTATATCTATTTAAATTATATGTGGAATAAATTTTGTTGAGAAATGTTAGAAATATTGAATACTTACATTTAAACTGTTAATATGACATATCTCATAGTCAAATAACATCAATTAAAAATTATGAAACATATTATTCATTAAAATAAGATAAAATTAAAGTAAAAAGACTAATATTAATATTTAGCTTACCAAGTTAAATTTAAAATGGTATTGGCAACGATATCATTCATATCATCAAACGGTTTAGTTTCTTTCATCTTCCAACGTGGTTTAGCATTTATAGCAGAAGCATTAGGTTTATTTTTATGAGTATTTATAAATGGATATGAGCTTTTGATTTTCACAAATTTACTGCATATTTCAGACAGAGCCTGAAAAACGAAAAATAAAAAGCATTGAAAGAGCTTGTAACAATACCTAAATCAGAATAATGTAAAATTATATTCTGATGTGGATATTCCTATTTTATAAACAGAATGCAAATTTTTTAAAGGTAATCTTCAATAAAGATTTGTAATTATATTAGGTTGGAAAAAAAGTAATCTACTACTTTTCCGGCAGAAAAAGTTGCAGTGATTAATATCTCATAAAGTATCAATCAAGCAATTTTAGATTTATGCTCATTGGAAAAGAAATTTAGCACTAAAAAATTCTTTTGCTCTTTTTTATTTTGTCCATTCATTTATAAAATAAAGAATGTTAAATGTGGAATTTAACGTAGAGAAAATTTGGCATATTATACACTTTTTCTGATATAGGAGAAAATGCAAGCTAAGCGATTGAAACTGTGAATAATGTTTATATTCCTGATTTTATAACAACAATTTTGCTACAAAGCAATTCTGGTATCATCGATTCAGTACAGATATATTTGATGTCAAAAGTGCACCTCGCACGAGGGCATTATCGTCGAAATTGTCGATAAAATATCAAAAATTATTGAAGCTGACCTCTTTTTAGCAGTTGTAGCATCGCCCAGAACCTATCGACCTCAAAACAGTTTCAAACCTTTTAATCTAAGCAAATCCTAAGCAGGTTACATAAAGTTTATATAAAAATAATAGTTTTTTTTCCCCAATCAAATATAAATTATTAAAAGTTTAAATTGAGAAAATTTAGGACTTATTTTATATCTAATTTTAATAAATATATTTTTAAAATAAATTCTAATTTTTGCTCAGTTAAAAAATTAAATATTCTTTTGAATATTGAATAAATTTTTAAATTAACGATTTATATTATTTAATTATAAATGAAATTCTATTAACTAAAATATAAAAATAATTACGCAATTTTCAAATACATTTAATCTATTAACACATTACAATAAAATTATTCAATATTATCATCAACAATAGTCATTAAAAAGTTATTATAAAGAAAAAATTGTCAATATGCAGAAAAAAAAATCAAAAGACCTGTATAAAAAAACAATGCTCAAAATAAAAAAATTAAATTTACTTCCTTTTAGGAAGTATTTTTAATACTAAAAGTATTCGATTGAGAGAGTTCTTATTGAGAAGCATTATATATTATTAAATCACTATTTATATATGTAATTTAAATGATTATTGAAAATATACATTTATTTGTATTTCATGCTTTTGATTTCATTTATTTTAAAATAATTTTAATTAAATAAAACTCACTTTATTGTCAAAAGGAATAACACAATCAGCAAAATTAAATAACTGACTATTAGCGAGTACTGTATTATATGGCGATGTCACTACATCATCTTGAAGAGAAGGGAAGCCAGCAAATGCAAATCTACAAAGAAAAGTATCTCAGAATACTTTAATCGCCTTACAATTGGCACTTTATCATGAGTATAAGCTATATCCATGGCCCTTATTTATTTGATAACTTACTCGGCGATAAATGATAATAAAGTATTGACAGACAGCTGATTCAATTGTGAGTGAAATCATTATCGCGTAAACTACCAAAAGTAACGATCAAAAATTGCCCATCTAAATTACGGATAACTAAAGGATAATTAATGAAATAAAAGCTAATACTCACCAAGCTATATGTAAAACCAGCAATAATTACTTTTGTTATTTAACTCTTTTGGAAAACAGAAAACCGCTGTATAAGATAAGGAATAACGCTGAATAAGATAAGGAAGAATACAGGATTTTGTAAAATGTTGTATCCGTAAGTCATGAGTCATTATTGAAAAAAGTAATATTCTACCAATTCAGCATTTCCACCAAAGATAACTTCCAAAGTATTATAAACTAGCTGTACCCGCCGGCGTTGCCCGTGCATTTAGAAAATGCAGATAAGTGAATAGCGCAGGAATAGTAGTGTAGGACACGTAGACTGTCTCTCTCCCCCCCCACACACACACAACATTCCCCGTCGATAAAAAGGAACAATATATCCTAAATATTTTAAACGGAAAATTTTCCAAAAGATGGTCGCCAGAATTGTTTCTCAAAAGGAGCTGGTACAACCCCGGAATCAGCTATCGGCGAGCAGCGATCTCGAGAAGAAGTTTTATAAATAATTTTTTTTAAATTTTTCTAATTCAAAAATCGAAAATCGGGCTTCGAGGTCTGGTGGCCAGCCCCCTTGTGCTTCCGTGTAAAAAATTCCAGGTTCCTGCGTGCGATAGATTTGGCTGGAGAGCTCGGTCAGACAAACGGACAGACACATTACACTTGCTTTTATTATTATAGAAGATTATGAACTTCTATTATTCAACAACTTAATTATTCTTCAACTTCTATTATTCAACAACAATATAATTCAACAACTTCTTTCATCAAGTGAACTATTTTCAAACAAAATGAAATAACCCCGCGCAATTTCACTAGTAATAATTCAAAACGAAGAGTTACTTTCAGAGCTAAATTCTGATTTCTAACCAATCAAAAGTTTTCTATCATAATTAAGCAGCATAGAGCTGTTGACAAAGTTGATACGAAATGAAAGCATAAACCCATACAGAGAGAGAGAGAGAGAGAGAGAGAGAGAGAGAGAAAATATAAAATAGACAGAAAACTCTTGGACTGTAGTTTTAAATTTTCGGATATCAAATGAGTATCTATCAAGGAAAATGCCATATGATTTACGAATTGATCAAACTTCCCTTCATAAGTACTTGAATGAAAAAAGTTTAACATAACATGAACAGAAACAAGGAGGAAAATAAGAAATCACACAAACGTCGATTTAAATTTCTGTAACTTTTCTCGGCAACATTTATATTTTCTATAAGATAGAATATTTTTCGCAGAAATATAAAAGCCTTATCCATCTCACAGAGTAAAATAAAAATCATGATGATAGTTGATGACAGATCCATAACATGTATTGCTGGTTATAACTGATGAGTTACGAATACCAAATCCAAGTGTAATAGCGTTGTAAAGATTTATGAAGATCCATATTGAATACAGCCCTCTTTAAAATTTATTCCATGAATTTTTAGAAGATCCGTTTTCATTGCTTTCTCATGAAAAATACAATCCAAATAATTTCAAGAATAAAATAGTTTGTCTTCTGTTCCTAATTCATGTCTTCTGATTTGTTAAATTATGGCTTTTTGAATACATGATGTCAGAACCATATTCATTTGTTTCAAGTAACGAAATTGAAGTGAACTAAGGAAAAAATATTAAACTGATGATTAAAACAGATTAATTTGACTCATTCAATTTACAAATTTTATTAAGTAGATTCAGATTGTAATGATGAAGTATTTGGTAGCTTCAATAACTCCCAAAAATCTTTTCTGACGAAAATTGTTTACTTAAGTCATTAAAAAAATTAACAATATAAATGAAATTTAAGGAAATTAACAAGGAAAATAAGGAATTTTAGTTAATGCCACAAACAAACCATTTCGTAACACTCAAGTCTGAAAATCAGATAATATTTTGCCATGCTACAAGATCCTTTAAATCAGTGTTTACCAATCTTTTTTGTGCCATGCCCTACCTAAGCCTTTCTAAAATTTCTATGCCCTCCCCATGTAACATATACATAATTTTTAATATTAAAAAACTGAATTTTTCATTTAAGAAACTTAAATGATCGGTTTTAGAAAGAAATTTTTCTCTAGGAGATTTTTAACGAAACACAATAAGTAAATTGTCAAAACGTAATGAAAAACTAAAATTAAATTTGAAGTAATTTTAATAAAGATTTTTCGATAATAACTTAAATTTTTAATCTTTGCGCTTGATGCTTGCTGCACAGGGATCTTATGTTAGGTTCCAATTTGGTTAGCTTCAGTTTCAAGTCTCCCAGTTGTGTTATAACCAGATTTTTCTTTTATCAGGAAATCATTTATAGAATTAAATCCACATTCAGTTAAATATGAAGACGGAAACAGTAACAACAGCTTTTTGACATTTAGTTGAATTTGGATATTTGATTTCTGTTTCTTCACAAAGCCATGGCATCGCTCTTTTTATATTAATTAAATAAATTAGATTTAACTGACTTATTATTCTGCATTTCTGTGAGTTTTTCTTGATATACTGAATATTTGATATATCAAACAAATCCACTAACGTCGGCTGCATCATCGATGTTGGAAAATCAATTTGTTTTAAATCAGAAAATCCTTATTTTAAATCAACCGACAGAATTTTCAGATGATCGACAAAAACAAGTACAACAGTACCATTTACTTCACATTTATGGAGCCAATGAAACTGTTCAAAATTTTTGTTGTTAACATATTTCTGACATAACTAAATATGAGTAAGGAAACCAAATATCTTAGCTTTTGCACCAACAAGAGTTTTATTTGTTCCTTGAAGTTGCTGATTTAATATATTTAGTTTATCAAAAATATTGGCTAAATAACTCACAAATGTTTTACCATCGACTGTTAACAGATACTTCATTTCAGATTTGTCAATTAAAATATCAATATAGTATCAAACAGTTCCATAAATTTTTTCAAACTGTTCCCTTTAGAAAGCCATCTTACTTCAGTTGTGAAGTAAAAGTCTTGTATGGTCAGCATTTTGTTCTTCACAAAATAACTTGAAATCCTTCATATAGACATTAGATTTAATAACATTGATACACTTTATTACTGAATACAGTACTTCATTTTGAACAGGCGAGATGTTTTTAGTTACCAAGTTTTCCCTGTGAATAACACAAGAATAATTTCTGGATTTTCATCTTTCATCAATTTTAAGAAACCATTTTTCTTGCCCATCATATTAGGAGCATAATCTGCAGAAGATATTATATTTTTCATTGTGACATCAAAGTAGTTTTTTTTTTTTACTTATTATATATATTTTTCGAAGTAGTGGTGCTTTGTAATTTTTAACAGAACATTTCTTCTACAAAATGCCCTTTATCAATATATCTTACATAAGTTACAATATTGCCTCACTGTCTATCAAAGTTGATTCATCCATTTGCACTGAGAATTTTCTTGTTTTCAGCTTTTAAACAAGTTGTTTCTCAATATCTTCACTCATTTCGTCTCTGTTCTGCTAACGTAAGTGATATAGCTTTTACATCTTTGTCACCTTTTTCAAGAACCGTTTTAAGAAATGCTGATATTGACGGTTTTATTAATAAATTCTCTTCTATAGAATGATTTTTCCTCCAGAATTAGTGATGAATAAAGAAATTTATGTGTGTGATAACTAAAGTCTAAAAAATATGATAAGAGTTGAAGCGTGAGCAGTAAATAGTGACTTTACTGTTGTCTTTTTTTCAAAATTTTTCTTTAAAGTTTGAAAGTAATTCAAAACTGAATTAATCATTTAAAAATAACCAAACACATATTTTACTATTTTTATTTTATTTTCTGTTTAGGAAAATAAAAAAATGGGATAAAAAATATGCATCAACAGTTTGTAGGGTTGAGTGTTGTGGTTGTCTGCAGTGGACTGAAATCTACTTAGCTGTAAATCCTGATTAATCATTACAGAAAATCAATTTGTCTCAGTTATTCTTTGTAAAACTTTACAAGCAGCAAATTTAGATTTGGAATTTAGTTTAAGGCAAGTTGGAGATTGAATAAAATTTTCTTCATATCCTTGTGGTAGGATATTTAAATAAGGGAAATATATAAAAAAAATGCCTTACTAAACATTAAAGACATTACAAAATAATAACACAGCAATAGTAGAGATAGACATATCAGAAAGGATACCATGCTAACTTGTTTTCATAGATTTTAACCCCTTAGTTATCAGTTGATTGGTTAGTACAGCAGCATACATTCAATTTTACTCTTTTACTATTATCTTGAGCGAGACAAGCCCCCATTTAAAAGTAGTGGTTAGAAAATGATTTTAAAATGGAGGTCTTGTCTCATTGCATTTGAGCAAAATGATCATTGAGTAACAAATCATCAGACTACATAAAAAGCACAACAGTTATTCTACCGAATGAGGTATAATTTGTTAAAAACATCAGGATGAATATAAAAAAAGTAAAAAAGAGTCCTAATCCATTTTTCACAGCCATTAGATTCTCCCAAAATAGAAAGAAATTTGGTCTTTGTTCCTCAAAAAAGTATGAATTGGTAATATTTTCATGTTTTTATTGTGTGGTAATGGTTACATATATATAATAATAGTTATTAACGTTATAAATGTACACTCCTTAAGAGCATGAGGGCAAAAAATTTATTATTGGGAATGCAATATGAAAAATTAAAGGAATAAATTTACTTGTAATCAGAGAAAGGATATTAAATGACGTAATTTTCACAAAATGGAAAATAACTGAATATGCTTAGACTTTTCTCTAACAGAAAATAAAGATATTTATGATCAAGACAAGCCATTTTACAAATGCAACAAAATTGATATGCCAGCAAATAAATATTTTCCATTTCAATTTTTATTGCTTATTTCTTTTTCTTAATTTTATTTTGTATTTATAGTTCAGTGAATACAATATAAAATTGCATCAGCATTATATTGTAATAAAGTGGATAAATTCAATGCATTAGTTTTGATAATTCAATTTTGTCAGTATTTATGAAAGATTTTCCATTATTGGAAAATCAGTGCTCAATATTTAGCAGGATATTAAATTTATGAAAATATGAAATAGCATTATAATAAATATAAATGAATACAAAAACTTTTTAAAATTTAATTTTATAATAATTAAGAATTCCAGTAGTTTTACTCATGTTTGCAATCACCTATGTGAAGCTTCAAATGTATTTATTAGTATAAAATTTTAAGTATTAAATAGTATGTAATTTTAAGTATTAAATAGTATACATTTTTCTTACAGAATTTTACAATGATATTATATTCTTTAGTTTTTTTTTTTTAAACTGTGAAAAACGTTTCAGTTATCCTTAAATATTGAAATCAGAAAAATTTGAAGTTGCATTTTTTTGTTTTTTTTTCTTTATTAATAATTTTCAAAAACAGGAAATAAGATAACTCATTTCTTTCCAAGGAATGCTTAAAAGCATTTAATTTGCTCCATGTGATTTTTACATATCTGACAGTATCTGAATTCTTCTTTGGATATGAGAGTTTAAATTGTAAAATGTAATTATATCTAAATATTTCTA
>JAPDSC010035466.1:23095-36505 GCA_026290005.1 Latrodectus geometricus
AGTATGATAACAGTGTTTCAATTTTATCTGGTGGTCAGATGTATTTAGCAGATACATTATCTAGAGCATACATTAAAAATAAGGTAAGTTATGATGCAGAAATATTAAATATGGTTCATTCCACAGTAAAACATTGCCCATGAGTGAACGTAGAATCAAACAGTTTAAGAATGCATTACAAACTGATGTAGAGTTTAAAATTATTTAAACTTACTGAGTCAGGATGGCCATATAAAAAGAAAATATCTGAAGGACTTAGAGATTATTATAAATTGCAAAATTATTTGTTTATAACAGATAGTTTACTATTTTTTAACAATAAAATAATAGTTCCTATATCATTGCATAAAGAAATGTTAAGTTTGGTGCATGAATCTCATCTTGGTATAGAAAAATGTAAAAGTAGGCCAAGATAATCATAGCTGAACAATGTGGTTTTTGTGAGAAATTTAGGTAGACTCAGTCTACAGAACCATAATGTCTCCAGAACAAATCATATCAGAAGGTTGGTATTAAAATAATGTTGTATAGATATAACAATTATTCTGTGGTAATTGATTATTACTCAAAATGGGCTAGAGCAGAAAAAGTAACTACCGAAACAGTGGAAAGCACGATAAAATACTTAGAAATAATATTTGCTAGATTTGATGTAATTGAAATAATTGTAGGTGATCAATATGCCTTTAATAATTTTGGGTTTAAGAAATTTTTAAAAGAATGAGATACACGATGCCAATTGTGAATGATGTGAACAAATAACATCATTCACAATTCCATGGAATGGTTAATAAAGCTTTGAATTTATAAAAGCAATTTTTTAAGAAAGCTAATGAAGATAAGAGATGCCCTTTTATATGATTGTTTGAGTATAAAAATACTCCTATTTCTGGGTTAGGTTTGTCTCCTGCACAGTTGATATTTAGTCAGAAATTAATAACAAAATTACCTATTAGTAATAAATTGCTAAATGTGGAGATAGTTGGAGAGGTATCATAATTATTAAAGCAATGTTAAGCCTTATTTTGATAGTAACACTAAAATATTAAAGTCTTTAAAAGTTGGTGATAATGTATGCAGATGAAATTTTAAGAAAAAAAACTTAAAAATAATAAACTGTAATTTCTGCTAATAAAAACCCAAGGTCTTATAGTGTGCAAGCTTTAAATAATCATGTTCTCACAAGAAATAGAAAATATTTAAAACTATTAAAAGTTAAAAGAGATTCTGAATCTTATTACATTGACTTAGATTTTTTTTTCATTAACTAATATTGATGACGAGAATTCTGTTTGTAACTCAAAAAATCATTTTCTTGTTAAGAATTTACCAAATGTATTGAATTCTCAAGATAATATTCATTATCATGTCAGACCTGGACACTTCATCAAATTTTCTCTGCATCTAAAGGATTATTATAACAATCCTTTAAATGCAGAAGTAAACTTATATTACAATGAAGGATTATTATAATATAAGCTAAAAGGGGGCAATTACAGGGCAATAAAAATTTTGAAATAAATACAAACTCTTATATTTTGCTGTAAGCAAAAGTAATCTAAATTAATAGAAAAGTAACTAATGCAAAAAATTATCAAATCAACATAACACTAAGCCAAAAATTACAACAATTAAGGTACTTTTATTAAGATAATACCTCCTCCTGTTGAGTGAAGTAAAAAGAAACATTGAAGATTATCACATTCTTCTGCTTCTTTTCGAAATAAATCTTTAAGTTTATCCTGATATTTTGAGCCATAAAACTTATTTCCAACTGCCCTGAAATAGATAATGAGTAAGTGACATATTTTTATATAATGAAAATAAAATAGTTATTTTGCATTTATAAACTTACAGTTCATTTGAAATAATTATTTGAGATTATATATATATTTACAACAGTTACACAGATATGCATGTAACTGTACTTATGCTTGCTTATTTACATTTGTGTTAGTGTAGTACATACATAAATATAAATAAGCAATTTTTAATTTAAAATAAATAATAGTATCAATAATAATCGAAAAGACTTCACAATTAAAAGCTTCTATACAAAGTAACCTATAAAAAGTTCAAAACAAAAATTGCAATTTTAAAGCAGTGGTAAAAATGAAACAAACCAGACTTGAATTCCTGGTATTAAAATAAATTTTAAAATAATGAAAGGGATTTTAATATATAGTTAATTATGGAATAAATTCTATAAAAGTAAAAATTATTAAAATAACCCAAAAAACTTAAATTTCAAAGTCTGAAATTATTTACATTAACTTTACAAATAGACTTAAATATTTGTTTCATTATTATAAAAAGAATATAAAGAATTGTAGCATCAAAACAGAAGACAAATTTAAAAGTAATTAGTCGAAGAAAAGTTGGCTTTTTTTCCTAAATTTAAAATAATTTGACTCTCAAACTTTAAATTAATTTTCCTTTCCAATTGTCAAAGAGACAAATGGCAAAATTTTGAAACAGGAAGTACTAAAGATAAAAAATTTAAATATGTTAGCATATAATATTAGCTATCACCAAAATAACATATTTATTAAATTCAAATTAAAATGAAACACATTATTTCAAATTATAATTGATAGATTTAATATTATAACAGAAGCCAATACATAAATTTATAACAATCTACTTAAAAATAGTAGAACAATTAACTAGATCGCATCTGTTTTATTTTTATTTTTCAAAATAAAAAATTTAAACTTAATTCATCTATTTTTTATTCTGACAGTAAAAAATTATATGATTTTGAAAGATCAATTAAAGTAAAAATTTCTAGACAAGTTATAAATGCTTTTTAACTACAAGATTATATTTTAATTTTTGATGGCATAAAGGAGTTAATTGTTGAAATTTACTGTACTTTGATTTCATTATAAGTAACAAATAAAGAATTAAATTCAAAATTATTACAGAGTTAAATTTAAGATATAAATAAGTTATTTGCAAACATTTGATAAATTCATTTATGTGCAATAATATTCATAGAAATGCATTGATATTATAATATCAATGCATTTCTATGAATATTTTTTATTTATTAAGTTACATAAACTTTATACTAATATTGATTTGATTATAATAAATATAATCATATAATTCTCAGAACTTAATAACTAATCATTTTCAATATATTATCAGTATACTATAAAAACAAATCATAATTAATAACCATTTTACTATTAACAAAAAAATAAATAAAATATTACCAATTATTTCCTGAGCCTGACACATCAGTAAGAAGCTGTTTTCTATCAAATAATTGCTTTAAGTGTCCTCGCATAATTTCAGATACTACTCCTTCTTCCATGTCTATCATTACAGCCTATAAGAAACATTTGAATCTGAAGAATACTAAATATTAAAAGAATATTAAATACATGCTTTTAAATTTATGCTATATGCATCTATGCAAAATTTTTTAAATAATTAAAATGCTTTAAATAATTACATTATTGAAATATTTAATTATAATACAAAAACTTTTCAAAATTTTGGTGAACTCTGCATAAATGTGAAATATAATTAACATTTAATAATATGATAACAATTTCTATGAACTTTAGTAACTTGGAAAGACAATTTTCATGACCTGGTTTCTAAAAACAACAGATTCAGTCTTACAGACATAGAAATTTAATATTTAACATATAGATATAAAAAAAATAAACAAATAAATAAAAAAATAGATAAAAACTTTTAACAAAATATTTAAAGGTGAAAGAAATCCACTTTTAAAATTAATTTTGGTAATTTCATCATTCATAAATTAACTCTCATTAATAAATATTTTTGTATGAAAGCATTAGTATATTTCAAAGATTTCAAAGGAATAAAAATACTCGGTTAACAAAAAAAAAAAAAAAAAAAAAATTAAAACACCAAAGGAAAAAAAAATTAAAAATTATTTGATTTTTCTATAACTTTTTAAAACCTGATCTTATATTTTAAATTATTTTAAAATCTATATTTAAGTATTTGAAAAAAGGAGAAATGGCTATATTCTAACAGAATTTAATTCAATGAAAATATTGAAATTCTTACTCAAAGAAATTTAAAAATGTTAAACTTATTTTGCTTTCAATGATCTTTATTAATATTTTACAATTTTTCATTTAAGAAATATGATTATTTTAAATGTAATTTATTGAATAACAGTACATGTATTAATTCAAAGAATAATGACATTTTGCATACATTAATAATCAAAATTAGTATTTTCATTGATATGGTAGATGATACTTATATGAAATATAATAAATAATTGCAGACAGCTTCCAGAATTAATAAAAGGAAGTATTTTTTATAGAAAGTTATGAAATTCATACCCTTGCTTTAACATTTTGAAAAGCATCAGAGTTGCATTTTCTTGGAGATACAGTGGTTTTGAAAAAGTTATTTATATCCTTTGCCTAAATAAAATACATGGTTTTATTATTTTTTGTGAATTTAATCTGCAAAAAATACAAGGGTATTGCACAATATAGTATATATACATGTTAATTCATCATTCAGGCATTATACCTCAAAATTCCAACCATTCATATATTACATATTTTTAAGAGTTACATTTAATTATATAATCTATCACAAATATAATAAAATAAAATTAGATTGCTTTAGATTTTTATTAAATAAAATGTTTTTCATCAATTATTGTATATTTCCTTTTAATAATATAAAACCTTCCTTGCAAACTTCAACATTCTAATAGTTTACTTAAAGTTTGGATCTTAAGGCCAAATCTATAAAAAATAAATTTTTAAAGTAAATAAATTTAATTATTTCTTTCTTAATAAAACCTTAAAAAATAAATTACTATAAAATACAAATTCATGCACCTTACAGCATTATATAACATTCACAATATATAATTTTAAATTACTCCCAGAAAAAATATTTTTCTTCAAGTAGGCCAAATACTTCCAAATCTAGTATTTGACTATTTGATTTAGACTAAATAGTTATAGCCAATAATAAAGTAACATTCTTCAACAAATATTTTTATTATTAAGAAAACATGATTTTAAAACTAATTGAACATTGCAATTGATATACAATTCTTTCTTATAAAATAATTTTTTATTAGAGCATATAGTTTTGTTTCATTACAAAAATCGAAAATTTATGAATCATAGTACAAAATTCGGACAGCAGACTCTATCTGAGAATATTTCAAAATATGAAATAATAAATCAAAACTACTTTCAATTATTGATTTTTAAAATTCTTATATGGGAAATATATATTTTGTATAAGTCTTTAATGTGCATTGAACATTCATGACATAAAAAAGTTAAATAATAAGTTATTGAATTGTTTATAAATATAATGACAAAGTTTTTTGATTAATAAACAAAATTATATAATTTTTACTTTAAATATATAATTGCAATATAATTTTAGTTAAAGATAATTTTATCATTTTCTTCAATTACTAAGAAATAATCAAAATATTTAAATATATTTAAAATAATAAAATATACTGATATGATGCTGAAAGAGGAAATAATACATCAAAAGTTCAATAAATAAATCTTAAGAATAAAAAAAAATAAAAGTGTAAAATAATATAAACAATAATACAAACAAAATTCAAGAGAAATTGTTTAAAAAATTTACTCTCTATTTTACAAACTAGTTTAGATCTGTAACATAAATTATAAAGTTATTGATGCTATCTTTCCTTTTCGGATAAAGCATAATATAGAATTTAATAATTATGTTAATGGGTAATGATTTTGCCAGTATGATATAAATTCTAACTAATGTTTGAATATTTTTTTGATAAAATTAATGATTTCTTTGTCATTAATACATAAAAATAAAAAATGAGACTAATATGATAAAAATAATATGATCATTATAGACAAGAATGATAAGCTTATAAAATTTATATGACATATTTCAACTAGGAAATTACTCAATTACTTCTTTTTAAAAATTGAAAAGAAAATATTTGTGAATATAAAATATTGATTTTAAACCTTCTAACATTAAATTATACAGCATGCACACTGAAATCTCTAGCAATCCTCTTAATTTTTGGAAGGGTTATTATTATATTAATAAAATCAGTTTAGAATAAATTATAATATAACCATGTGCTACAGAATAAAACCACCCAGTCTAAAATGGAGTCAGCCTTCTTACTTCGAAAACAGAACGATGGAGAAAAAAAGTGATTGACAAAGTTGTAGAGCATCATTGCTTTAGTAAGAAAAGGTTTAGTATGCATTAGTATGGACATAAATGCATAGAATAGATTGGTAAAAATGTGCCTTTACTTATTCGTGAATTCTTACACTCAGATGTTACAAAAAATGAAAGTAAAGTACAGTCATTAACTTTCAAAAAACAACACAATGCTATGTAGTACAATGATATTACTTGAAATTTTCAATGAAAAGGGTTGTAGTTCAAAGATAGAGGCTGCATAAATTGAGTTACTCAATTGTGAATGACTCCAGTCAACTCACAATCTATGTTAAAATTTCTTGCAATTAATATTTTTAAATTGTTATACCTCTTAACTGAGAGAGCTATAAAAGAGACATCTTTTGGTTGTAGTAAATTGTCCATAGTCATGAAATAATTTTCCAAAGCCGAGAATTATGAGACAGTTTTCTGCATGATGAATGTATATGGAACACATGAACAGTAGCAAGGCTATACAACTTCCTGCATGCCTAATTCTTTCCATTAAACCATTGTAATTGCTGTAAAATGTTCAGGGGTGATTGTAAAGGTTCAGGTGTTCAGGCTGCGTGACTAAATGACCCTAATCTGGCAGACCAGCTAGAGCAACACTATGCATTATGTAACACTGATATGAATTAAAATAAATGTCCACTAACATTCTAGGCAAGTAAAGTGTTAAAAATTGCAACATACTTTTCATGGAATGGCATGTGAAATAGGCTGGTTTAGTTGCTTACAAATCCTAGACTTTTTGTTAACATTCCACTTCTAATATGGTTTGCTACTAACAATTAGTGAAAAAATTTACAATGACAAATGGAATAAAAAATAATTCTTGGATTGATCCACAGGTCAAGAACTCATGATGCACATCAATAGATGCATGATATTTACAACTGTCATAGAATATAATATCCGATTTTTTTTGGTAAACTTTTCATTCTTTAACATTTATGGTTTCTATGGTTAGGAATCTATGGTTTCAACATGTCAATCTGCTCATAAGATGTCTCCAATGAAGCAAGAGCTCATCAAGGAATTTAAGAACCAAATATTTGGGTATAGCAGTGCTGAAGATTGACCTCCACATTTGCTTGATCTGAATCAACTGAACATTAAACAAATTCTTTTTGATTAACAAATGGAATTTGATTCTCAAAAGGGCCCTGTGGGAATGCCTGAAACAGCATGTGTATGTACCCTCATCATATATACTGTAAAATATTGAAGAACATCAATGCCAATATGATTAAATGTAATATTAAAATGAGAATCAAAATGTTCAAACTTTTCACTTTCATTTGCAAAGTACATTTCAAATAAAGGTAAATTGTTATATCTAGCTGTTTTTTTCTTTCTTAGATCATTTTCTTCCATGGTAGCATAAAAAAACTTTGAAAAAACAAATGCACTTTTCAACAGTCTGTTCTTTGCTTGCATTAGGATCTTTTTGTACTAAACCGATTATGCTCTACAACTTTGTAAATCACCTTTTTCCAGTATCTAGTTCTTTATTTGAGATAGGAATACAAATTTCAGTCTCTCCCCAAATGTCATCCTAGATGATTTTAATCAATAGGGCATGGCAACTTTACTATACCTAAACACCACTTTTATGAATATAGCAGCAGTTGTTTGTTTGTTTGGTTGGGTTTTGTGGCGCAAGGTCCAAAAAGGACAAGCTGCGCCAAATAGCAGCAGTTGATCTAAAATTAAGAGGTTAACAAGAGGCTTTAATGGGCATATTTTATAAGAAATAAATAGAAATGTGCATAAATAAACCATTAGAATATAGCAATATTTTGAACAACCCATTTAACTTTTTCTGGAAAGAATAGCATGACTTCCAATAGTCTTAAAAGCTATTTATGAAAACAATTGCTATAACATTAACAGATTTGCAAATTTAGGAATATTAGGAATTCAATTAAAAACCCATTCTTGATCAAATATAAATGTTATATTTACAGCTCAGTTTATTTTCTTAATATATATTATAGCACCAATTTTAATTTGGTTTTTTTAGGATGAGTATTTTTAAACTTTTATATATTTTCATCCTACCATTTATTTACAGTCTTGTTTTACTTCTTTCCTCTTGCACTGGATGCCTTCATATCTTCTATTCATGCAACCACATTAAATACACCAACATGCATTGGTAAGCCAACATAATTATATTAGAAGTCTTCCATAAAAAGTCACAATAGTAATTTTTTTTTCATTTTAGAATGATAATAAAATTTATTGTAAAATATAGAACGTTCAAAACTAATGTTTGTATTTTGCTAGATTTAAAAAGATTTTTAATGGCAGTTGCTCATGACAAAAAGCAGCAATTGCAAATAATCTGAATGAGTGAATGTTTAATTTCTCCAAATAAATAAAAAAGAACATTGAGAGATATTTGCTTTAGTATTTTTAATAATTTAGGACAATTTGCATTTACTAAAATGTTGTTTATAAAATCTAAAGGAAATGATTTCAAATAATATCAAATAAATAATGAAAAGCAAATTTTTTTATTGAATAATAAAATTTTTATATAACTTACAGTTTTTTGATAATATTCATATTCTTGCATGGCCAAATCCCAGAAGCGGTAACCAATTTGATTTCCACATTGACCAACTAAAATGAAATATGTTAAAACAATATATATTTTCACTATAATAAAATAATTTACGAATCACAATATTAACAGTATCAAATAATTTTAAACGAATTTTTACCACATGGCTAATCTCAACTCATTTAATGTACTGATTATCATTTTTAATCCTAATTCCATGACTATGATAATAACACTCATTGGGTATGATGAAATAACCAATGAGTTTAAAATAATTTCAAGATCCTAATTTTGAATCTGGAATAGTTTATGAAAGGCTGATTCTAGATTTTGAAGAAATTCAAAAATTACATTGAAATAGTTATATGTAGATAGTTAATAAATTGTTTGGTTAGTTTTCTTGTCATTCAACAGTAATATTTGTATACAAGGGTAAATTAGAATGAAACCTACAATTTAAAGTGGATTTTGAACCACCACAAACAACCAATCTCAATGGTTGGTTGGTTTGCCACTCAATGATCATTTCTTGCACATGAGACCTAACTAGATCAGGACCTACAGTTTAAAGTGCATTCTGAACCCCTACAAACATCCTTGGCCAAGATGGAATTCGAACCAAAAACAGTTGAGCAGAAAGCAAGAACACTAACCCTTCATGCATTCTCAAAAAGGGTTTTGAATCCACGAATCCTTGAATTAATAACCAGAGGGCTAGCTGTTTGATGATGCAAATAAATCATAGTTAAACTGTTTAAAATATAAATCAATAACTAAATAAATTCCAGTACAATTAATCAAATGAATGAACAATATTAACTGACACATGAAAAAACAAACACAATAATTTTATGAAACCTATGTACAATATAAATTAATGATAAAATTAAAAGTAATAATAATGAATATAAGCAGTTAATGCATCAATAAACACCAATAATAAATATTATGTAATAACTTTCTATTTTATAATTAATTCTTTTCTGTATCAAATAGAAAGGCATGCATAAAAAATGTGGTTAGCACTCTAAACAATATTTACTTATTAAAAATGTTGACTTTATATAGAAGTGAAATTTAAGAATAGAAACTATATTTTTACATCTAAAATTTTTAAAATGAAATTATTTATATATTTGAAATAACTAGTTCATTTTTTCTAATAAATATTATATTTTCTCTGTAATATAGCATCTTTCAGTATAGAAAGCAAAAACGATGGATCTTTCCTCGGAGATTATTTGAAAATTGGTTTTCATAATTAACATACTTAAACTAAGCAAAGGTCCTCATATTTGATCAGATTATCCACAAAATTATCACTTCACTTGCAGGGTAATGGACTATTCTACATATTTCAAATCCATTAGCAAACATGGCAGTCTTCAGCCTGCTCAGATTTTGCATACAATCTTCTAGCAACAAGATCTTTGCATCTATTTTAGTTCAACAAGAAACCAATTTGATATATTTTAAATGAAGAATCTTCAAATGTTGTCAGTTCTTCATAATTATATTTTTAACATACTTATATTAAAACAGAATTTAAAAAATTGTTTAAAAAAAGTTAAAATAATTCTTTGTCAAGTGAATTTAAATATTATTAGTTATAATGTAATAGTTATAGGATCTATTATGCAAACAAATGTTGCCAATTTGTATTTAATGTAATTAATAATTGTAAATTATAAATTAATATACAATTATTAATTACATTAAATTAATATTTAATTTTTTATTAATAATCAATGTAAATTAATATTTAATTTAGTATGACTGTTTTGATCATTTTAGAATAAAAAAAATCATACTAAGTTAAATATTAATTTGCAAATATTTGATTTCTACTTTCTATATTGTGGTGTGAAATAAAAAGGTAAAGCAGTTATTCAAATAAAAACAATTAATTAAAAATTTTGCATGAATAATTAAGTTTAGGAAAATATCATTTAAGTGATTAGAAAGTATATAATATAAAAAATTAGGCTCATTTTTGGAACATTAATTTTGAAATCAGTACTTTCACAAGCAGTCTAATATTATTAGCAAAAAATATTTTTATGATTAAAAAAAGAAATATTTTTTCATTTTGAGAAGCAGTGTTATCAAAACACTGATATACAATTAGGATGCCTAAAGTATTTTCAGATATATATTCAGCAATTTTGTGCAATAATTTAAAAATTTGCTTGTAGACATAAAACAGTTTAAATTTACCTTGAAAAGACAACTGTATTATACATGAGAAAAATTAAACAATTTTTTATTCTAAAAAATTAAACTTCATATATTTTAATAAATACTTAAAAATTTCTATGAAAGGACAATTTCTCATATGTTTATAATTCATAATAATTTTAAAACGTATTTTTATATCACATAATTTACCTTGAACAAAAATTGACTGAGGCATCCAGAGGCATTGACAAAATGCTTTTAGTCTAAAGAAATAAAAATATTAAAGAATAGTGAAAATAAATATATAATCATCACATTAAATTCATTAAAATATAATATTGCTAAGAGTATAATGATTCAGAAAAATAAAATGCTTCTTATCATTAAAAAAATAAAGTTTTTCTCATCTTTAAAAAAATTACTATATGTATATAATCAAAGTTATATTTTTACAAAATAATATAATCCATACATAATAAAATATAATATAGTATTTTATAAGTTCAAGTAGTCTTTTCTTAATATTTTGTAACAGATATAGAACTTTTAGAATTCTTTTTTACAAACCAACTTGTGGAATTAGGAAATAAGAAAAGTGAGAGGAATTTCAGAAAACCTGTAAATCTAGAAAAATAATACTAAATGCGAAATTGGACCACAAATCTTCAATTTGTTTTACCAATTCACTAAGAATATATTAGTTTTTCTTTCAACTTCAGAGTAAGAAGCATAGATTTTTTATTAAAATTTTGTTAACACAGATTAAAATTTTTAAGAAATTGATAAGATAAAAATATTAAAAAAATGATCACATTTTTAAGCCAACGGAACATAGCTTGTATATATAAAAATTAGATCTTGATATAGATATAAAAGGTAATTAGAATAAAATAGTAAATGACATTGTTTGTAAAAGTACATTTTAAGTTTCTTGGATAATATTATAAATGTTTTATTTGAAGTTCCTCTGTTAGACAACAAATATCTATACAATATAAACAAAAGTTTCATCACTAGTGAACACTAACTACAGAATGCTCCTGTTAATATTCACAGAGCAAGAACTCTATAATACTTGCACAATCTGTATTGTTGGCTTCATACAGCCAAATTCAACTAGAATTTACAATTTAGAGTTGCAAACTACTATAAATATTCCTATTTAGCTCAGAATTAAATCCTTAAACTACTGAATAAATACCAGTATGCTATGCTTTCAGTGGCCAGGTCATTATAAAAAATCTTTCCAACCATAAAAACGAAAGGAATGCATTTATATGCAATTCTTTTATCTCTCACATGTATATAATATGCATTTAAACTTTATAAACATAATGTAAGGAATGACTATAATTAAAATATATTTTTTTTTTGCAAATTAAATCTTAAATGAGAAGCAATATTTAAGAACGGAAATATATTTTTCAAAAAATTTATTATTTAAAACTTATACATAAGAAACATTCACAAATGAAAAAAAAAAAAAATAAATAAATAAATAAAATAGGATGAATTAATGCCCTTTTGAAGGTAATTTTATACATAATTTTAAAATTTTCTTTTTTCAGTTATTCCTGCAAATCAGTTTTTGTACAAAATCAAATTTAATTTTAAATACAATAACTGAATTACAATATACATTAACAATTATATTTGTTACTTTAACTTTTTATTTTGTTTATTTTTAAGGTCTTTATTGTTGTTGTACATCATCAACAATTATATAAAATTCTCAGAATAAACTTGCATTTAGAGTAAGTAAAATTTAAAATTGAAATAATTTGGCAATTACATTCATTAAAGCATTAAGGTAATTATGATTTTCAAGATATTACTTTACGAACTCAGCAAAGTAAGGTTCAAGATGTTAATCTATTATACATAATTTTTTCTCAGTTTCAGAGGAAAAATTAGAAAACTACCAAAAAGAGATTAATGAAGTAAGGAAAAAAAAAAAAAAAAAAAAAAAAAAATCAAATAAAATGAGAAACATCATTTTTTGAAAAATACAAAATTAAGTAGCATTTGGTGACAGTAAATTACTAGACAATATTAGACGAAGAATTAATTCAATAATAAGGATTATAAAAAAGATTTCATATAATTATTTAATTAAGGTATATATTACTTACTATTTTACAAGCTATACATAATAATTCTTAGAAATTAAATAAGATTTTAAAGATTACACAAATTTTTGAAATTTACCTCAAAATTCATAAAATTTATAAGAAAAAAGAAATTAAATAAAAAGTACTGACAACTAAATAAAGCTGATATTTAAATAAAATAAATAATGAAAATTCACAAAAATCTCTTACTGTGAAATTCATATTGGGATTAAATTTTAGGACTGAGCTAAATATTAAAATAAATTAATATTCTTTTATTTTCATTAGATTTGCATCATTTGCTAATAAAAATTTAACTTTAATTAGCAGCAGAGA
>JAPDSC010035469.1:0-10046 GCA_026290005.1 Latrodectus geometricus
TTCAAATGAACAGACATAAGAGAATTAATTTTATATATCTAATGAAATAAATAATACTTAACTGCATTAAATAAAGCTAAATACGTCGTTGTATTTCCTTAAAAATATTTGGGAAGTTATTTGAAGGCAATGGGTTTAATGTGCATTAAAATGTTGACTTATATTGTTAATGTGTACTATAATGCAATTTAAATTAGGAAATTTAATGATGTTTATTAACTAGTATTAACAATCTCTATAGCTCTTTCAGTTTAATTTTGATAATAGTTAGAGTAGTAAATAATTTATGGTAATAAATGTAGAAATATTATGGAAGTAATATAACTTTTCAACATTTAAGACGAAATTTAAAGTGTATACGAAAATCATAGCATTAATTTTAAATATATACGGCTGTGGCATCTAATGTATGAAGAAAATCATAAATAGAATATTTGAAAGATTGAATGGATTGAGTAGAATATTTAAAAGAAATCATAATAAGAATATTTGAAATCACTTATTTCACTTATCACTTATTCAGAAGAAAAATTTTTTAATCTATTAAAAATATTTTTTTTTTCCTGCCAGATATCATTTATTTATTAAGTAACCGGCTCCTTAAATCAAAAAATATCATCAAGAAATAAATATTAAAGCTATAAAATATAAATTTAATTTTTTGAAACACTTATACGAAAGCTAATCATGTAGCAGCAATATTTAACGGAAAAATAGATTTCAAATAATGCAAAAGCATTGTTTTTAAAAAAATGCAAAATTATCTTTCCAATTGCTTATATCTCTTATCATAACATAATTTATTCTCTCTTAAAATTTTATTAAAAATAATGTTTAATTTTACTATAAACATATTTTTTATCATCCATTAAAATGTAATATTTAGAAATTAACTTATCATTAAAAATCTAATTCACATTAAGTGTTAGGTTAATAAAGAAAAGTATTCAAATTATAAATTTAAAAGAATAAATACATCGTTTCTTAAGAATTTTCATTTGGCCATATCAGGAAACATATTATACGAAACTAGAGGAAACGGTATTTAAAGTTCTATTTTTTGTCAAAGATAATACAATGAGGGATTAGTTAATGTTTCCTCATAATGCTATCAACTTAAGAATGTTTGATCAGTAGTCTACTCTAATTTTAACAACTGCAATTTTTCCTGCTCATCTTGACAGCTTTATACAAATCTTTTTGTTATACACAAGGAAGGAAAAACTGTCAAAAGGATAATAACTTGCTTTTATATTTCTTAAAATTTACAAATTCTTATCTTTTCCTGTGTTCGCGAGTCTTGATAAGAAAAATCTATTTTGGTCCTTGTTAAAACAATAATATGAAATAATCAGATCCTTGTAGAATATATCAAAAATACCCATTCATTTAATGTGGAATCTTAATCATAAGCATATATATATGAGCAAATTAACTGTTTCATTACTTTGATTAAACCATGATATTACAGAATTTACTAAGATGTCATAAATTAATATATTGCAAACAGAACAAAATGGTTCTTTCATTTTGGGAACCATGTAGAGAACTTTCTCTTGAAATTCAAATCCAAGTTGTCAGTGATACATTCAGAGTTTAAATTTAGGTATGGTAACTCATTGTTAGTAAATTCTTTGTTCTTATGATCAATAGATAGTCTTCAGTTTTGGTGAAACAAAAAATCCTTTTCTGACCGATTTTAGGATGGATATTAATAGTTTTTCATTGGTATCTCGAGATAAGTTTAAGATAATAATACCAGTTTAGGTGTCAATCTAGTCATTTGAACAATACAATAAAAAGTTCGTTAGTTCCTCTCAGCAAAAAATAGCCACCCAAAAATGTTAATCAACTATACAAAAAACATTTTAATTTAAATCTCATAACATTTCTAAGAGCAAAATTAATTTTATATATCAGTTGAGTAGAATATTTTCATTGAATTCTGCTTTTCCATTTTCAAAATTTTCTAACACTTTTGTTTCATTACATGTAATCATCATTATTCGGAGACATGCATGCTCGATATATCAAAAGATTTCATTTTGATGATTTCTATTGGAATTCTTAGAAATTTGTTTCATGATCTGTATTGATTAATAAATCTAGTATTTCAAAGTACATTTATATTTTTGGTACCTACGCACTATGAAGACTACCTAGATATGTCACGAAAACTGGCAAACGAAAAAAATAATATGACGACTGCCTAAAAAAAACTAGGCGCTAACAAAGGTTAAAACTGGCGCTAAAATAAAGAGTATTATGTAAATATTATTTATATAAATCGCGCTAATCCCACCAATGAAAATATTTATCACCAAGGTAGTTGTCATAGTACTTAAGTACCATTTATTATTGTTTCCTTTGTTATTATTATTAAATGGAAAAATAGGTTTATTCTACATTATTCATCATCATAAAATTATTGTAATATGTATTTTCTTTAAAAAATTTAACTTGTTAGGATAAAAATATATTGTATTGCTTGTGTATAGTAATTTTTCAGCTAAAAATTTAATATTATTAGCCAAGACTATCAAAAACAATTTAAAAGAATTAAATTATAATTTCAAGTAAAGAAACATAAAAATATTCTTATATTTTAAGTTCATTGTACTTTTATTTTATTTTTATGACTGTGAAAGTTCAATATTATTAAGTTTAATGCCTCAAATTTAAATATTTACAATATAATTTTATTAGCACTGAAAAAATATTTTTACAAATATTTCCATTATTTATTGAAAGTAATGTAATGACTTAACTTGCAACCAGCATTTATTATAGTTCATTTCATTAAATATCAAAAGTTTTGTAATAAACTTGCTTTAAGAATTAATAAGAAACACTATTTTTTATGTTTTATTTCAACATATTTTAATATATAGTTAAGATGATCAGATATTTTTCAATATTATGAAAGAAAATTTTATACTATTAAATTTCTAAGCTTTAGTCAGAAATTGATTAAAGTTTAGTATATTTGATATTTTTTTATCTTTTTCATAGTTCTTTCTATTTTATCAATTTTTTGTTATAATATATGATATAGAGTTTTGTGAATATAAATGCTTAACACGGATGAACTGTTAATTAAGTACATTTAAAATGAATATTATTATCACTTCATCATTTATATTTAGTTAAATCAATATCTGATGAATCCAACTGAAAATCGATAAACGAATTCTTTTAAATTCTTAAAGAAATAAATTTCGTATAATTTGCATTGTCACTAAATTTTCTAAATTCGTTTTCTTTTACATCAATTAATAAACTCGAATAAGAAAAATAATATAAGAGAGCAAATAATTAAAAAATGAAAATCATATTTGACTTTAGCTTGCTTAATTATAGACAAAAATAGACATTGTTGTAATTAATCTAATATACAGCTAATTAAAAAAAACACTTTACATAAATTCTACATTAATTACATTAGTAAATTATAATTCTACATTATTTACATTAATTACATTAGTATTTGCCATTCATTTCAGGTTTCCTACTTTTCGAATGCTTTGTCCATTATATTACATAAAATTTTCTAAACCAATAATATCACAAAAAAATTCAAAGTCTAACAACAATCTTGCATTGCTTAAATATTTACGATATTATATTTACAAAATATTAAACTTTGATTTATCATATTCAATACAATATAAGAATTCAAAAAATTATATTTTGAGATCCAGCTACTATTAAATAAAAGAGAATGAGTTCTGTCTTTACATGTTAGTTCCTACCTTAGCGATTGCTTGTGAGTTTTCTGGATTTTCTCTTGTAAGAGGCTATCCGGAAAAAACATTGAAAGCTAAAATAGTATACATTGGTTCTCTACTTTAACTTAGGTATACATATATATAAGTTCAAACATCAGAATTATCATGATATTAAGTGCATAAATTTCTTAGCATAAAACTATACTATTTATTTAAAATATTTTATTTTTTTCTAACTTCAAACAATATAATATAGAAAATATAAACATGAGAGCAAAAAAACATATCAGCATTTTATTCACAAATGGAGGGATTTTGTTTTTATGCTAGAATTTGTCACAAATGCAAGGATTATTTTGTGATATTTTCCTTTAGGAATATTTTTCGGTAAACTCAGCAGTTACGTCAAATTTTTTTTTAACTTGTATTTCAGAAAAAATATTGCTTTTCAATTTTATTCGTAATACTGATTTTACATTTCTAAGTTTTTGAGCTTCTTCTTCAGGTTTAAGGTGAATTGCTTACCTTAAAAATTTATAATAGTATCTTTTAGATTATATGTACAGTACTTTTAATGTGAAATTAAATTTTTACTCATCACAATTATAGATTTTTAAAACTATTTTTATCTAAATTCAATAATAAACAACCAAAATTATTTTGTATTCTAGTGATAATATTCAAAATTATAATTTATTCTAGATATTAATTTGTTATTCCTTAAAGTAAACATCTTTGGATTGATCTCTAAAAATCTAATTTTGCTTAAAATGATGTTATTTTGCATCATAACAAAGATTAAAAGAATTCAAATTGTAAATAATCAGCAAAACATGCTATGCTTATTATAAAACTATAAGCAAAACATGTTTACATTATATTTTATTGAAAACATCAGAATCGATAAACATTAATAAAAATTTATTAATAAACAAAGCATTCTGTAAAATGCTTTTTTTACATATTTTTTCACAATATCCCAGTCAGAATTAAGTTCAAAAAATATTATTTTATTACCTTAGAAATAATATTTTTTTTCAAATATTGTGACTCAAAATTGAAGCTTATGCAGCCGTAGGATAATTAGTTTTGTAATGGAATATTGCTTTTTATGTAGTGGTATTTCTATTATTTAGAAACTCTTCCTATTTTAATTATATAAAGAAAATACTTCAACTTCTACTTTAAACTACTGAAGTTAGGTAATCAAGCAAAATCCCAGTGTTAGTACATTGTCGAATATTATTGCTATTATTTTATTAAAAATTATTTTGATAACTATGGGAACTTAATAAAATATCTCCACATTCTATTATATTTTATGTTGTTATAAATCTTCTTGATTCTCTCAACTGGACAAAATCGATTCAATATTTTATTCCACTAAAAAAATGAGATTTATTCGTGCAGTCAACTAAACCTCTGAGATCTCATGTCTTCTTAAGTGGAACATAAGATATGAGATGTTCGACGCATTCAATTTCTTGATAATAATAGCAGGATTGAGGGTAGAAAATAAAGATCTTTAAGAAAAAGCAATACCAAGGAATTAATTGATATGTAACATGTGTTTTCATTTTCTTTAAAATAACGATCATAAAAATGTCAGGAAATTATTATTTAATGTTTTCTAAATATTATGTTAAATAACGGACCGTTAGTTGCAGATCTTGCTTTGTCTTTCCATTGGTAGAAAGCACTAAAATCATTTTTTCCTCCCCACCATTTATTTATAGTTTTTTAAAAGTATTTTTCCTACATTTGGAGAAAGAATAAGTACAAAATAACCAGAAGTTAAATCAAATTGTCATTGTTCCTGAAATTACTAAAGTAATTTTTTCCACAAAAAAGCTTTAAGAAAATACCCTCATTGTGTTTTTTGTCACTTTCAGCAATTTTCATGACTATTTAAAAAAATTAATTAACTCTTGTTTCCATTTAAATCTGGACTGAATCTTATAAGCGTTATACTTTACATCAGCTTTAATTGACATCTTTGTATTGAATTCGCTATTATTTTGTCACGTCAGGTCTTATTTTCTTTCAAAGAGTCTTTCTGACAGTCAATATGAATATTTACATTTAATATATATATATTACAGCTTAAATATAATTTAACTACCAAATTATCAAAAAAGTGTTTTTAAATGTATCAAAATAACGAGAAAAACCTTGACCAAATGATATGTAATAACATATTACTGAAATAAAACTATCTTTTTAATAAAAAATAAATTACGAAATAACAAAAGCCTAGAGTGCAGTATATGCGATCAGACACTTTAATTTAACTTAAGTATGTAATGGCTTATGCGCTATTATCCATTATGCATGAAGCCGTAATATCTTGTCTTTTTAAGATCTTGCTACCGAATTCAGTCTTTATTCATTATCCACTTAGGTAAATCACGAATTGATATAAATGTACCTTTATATGTCATTTTAATCACGATTGACGGAGCTTACCCTATATTTCATACTATCATTTTCTATCTAAAAAAATTAAAATGAGCATACTCGTTCTGTTATTCAAACCTGTTTTCCTCGTTCTTTACTGTTTAGTGAATCAAAAAAGTGTCTTGATAAAACTGTTTCGCCCTGCATTAAGAATATCTTGTGGTTTTCCTTTTCTATTTTTAAAATTTATTACAAAATGTGTTGAAATTAATTAAGGAAAATGTTTCTGTCAGTATTATTAAAAAAATTAAGAATATAAAATTTCTGTTTTAAGAATAATATAGATCAATCTGCAATAGTCATGATAAATTATGTCAAACCTTGTTATTCTTATTATTTATTTTACACAAAAAGTAACGTATTTAAAATTATATATGATAATAATAAAATAATTTATAATTAAATTAATTTTTCAAGTACTGTAAGAGACATAATTATTTATTACTGTAATATTGAATAAGTGTATTGAATTCACAAGAAATAGTAAAAATTCTCAAACTTTTCCTGTCTTCAAAAAAATTATGTTCAGATATTTGGATCGAAAATTTAGTTTTATGTAATGAACAACTTATGACATTTGATTTTTTTTATTATGTCATTAGAAGAATATATTTCCTAATGTATCGGTTACATTTAAAACTCTTAAAGTTATAAAAAAGTGACTCCCATGGGCCTACTTTAATGTCACATAGTAAATGATTTAAAAATTGTAAGCTGTTTTAAGTTCTTTAGGAAATATTTTTTTACAGATGTTGGACAAAGTTTACGTACATTAAGAGCTTTTAATTTCTTACAACACAGACTCATCGTGGCTTAATGGTAGGACATCGTGTTTCGTCTTAGTTTCGTTGTCAGATATTATTGAACAACGAGAAATGGATGTAGCGTTTTTACCTTCTGCGTAGTCATAAATTGGGAGTGGTTGCTTGAGAGTCTTACAGATTTTCTCACTTATGGAGCATGAATATAGCCTACTATTCATGAAAAGTCTCCCAAAAGGCAATCATGCTTGGAATATTAAAATGCTTTACAACAGGCATTGGCCATTAAATTATCCACTATACGTTGTAAAACCTCTCAAGACGACAAACGTGTATAATAAAACTATAAAAATATTTTTTTCTTTTTTTGACTAACAGAAGAAGAAATTTCTTGAGATCTTTCACGTAAAAATACACGATCTTACCATTGGGTCATTATGAGATTTCATAATAAACCTAGAATAAATGTGGATTTTCTCAAACATTTGACATTCTACAAATTAATGTTAAAATCAACGATAGAAACCTTATTTATTTTGAATGCGATCTTATTCATATGACAAGTCTTATTCAGCATTAAACTAGGGATCTTATTTTAAGCCAACAAGGTATGCGGGTGGTACTTGTTGGACACGCAGAGTTTTATACTCAACAAAATACTTCATCTTAAGTTTATTTTAAAGAATATTATAATATTGATATCAATTTCTCTTAGTAAATTACAATATTATATCCTCCTGTAAAATATTTGTTGATGAACTACTATATAGTAAAGATATCATTCTTCAATATTTTAAATAAATAATTCTATCTCCCAAAATCTTACTCTGTGATCAAATATGAGAGAGATGCTTTGGAGAAAAATCTTTCCACCTCTGCAATTAGTGTAACATAATGATCAAGCCTTGGTGTGCAAGAGATTATCAACAAATTAGAATTGAGTGTAAGTTATTGTTCGCACCTTATCAGAAAGTATCTTACACCGCTTTATATAATTTATATATTTTGCAAATAATCATTTTAAGTTTCCATCGTTTCGTCTTTTATTTTTAATCTACTTATTGATAGAAGTTCTGAGTAATTTGAATCTTTTCTAAACATTTTTACTAATTACACACACATTAAAAGCATTATAAGTATATCTTTGAAATTCGAATATGTAATCTGAATCAGATTAATTCAAAACATTCCATGTGACGGTATACGCGGAAACTTATTATATATTTTCTTTTAAAATGATGCAGTAATTTTTGCAAAATTGTGATACTACCAAAATATAGTTTTAACATTAAATATTAATTAAAAAAACATTCATATTAGCTGAATTAATAAATTTGTAAAGAACATGCTCATTCGATACCAAGTATTAAAATTTCAAAATAATGGTTATCTTGATTTAGAACAAAATTAAGTGGAAGTATTAATTTTTTTTTTTAATTTTACAATAAAATGAGAACCTAAATAGAATCAGTGCTGATACCTCCAAAAGTTTCCATTTATGATTTGGTTAGATTTACCATTGGATAAAGTGCATTTTAACAAATTGTTGTGTGTTTTTGATATTTCCTTAATAATAATTAGATTATTTTTTTAATTAAATCGATAATTTTAATGGGTAGATTTCCTTTGAATGTTACCATGAGGTTTGAGTTATGAAAATAGTAGCTTTTGTGTAAGGTAGCTTCATGGTCCTTAATCAACAAGCGAAGATTATTCTGTTTTAATATATAATGAAGGGATTAATCGAAGATATTTTTCCAGACATAATACAATATTGAAGATTTTAAAATGATATTAAGGCTTTTCACACCAAAGTTTGATTAATGATGATGATCGATTAAAAATGCATTTTGATTAGTAATTATATAGAGGAATTACTAGAATGATTACAAAAACTAATAGATAATTAACGATAACTACAGATAAAGATTTTGTCAAGAAAATAATTTCGTACGTTAAGAAGAAAGACATATCTCACATTATTTATTGTAAATTTCCTCTAATATAATATTAGTTTACTTTTCAGTAACTATTCAAAAACCAGTAAGGTATATTGTAATATTTTTGTTATATTCGTTGAACAATTTATTACTTTATATAATAATTTCAGAAATATAATAAACACTGTTTTAAATCAACTTTATGTTTAATCATTTTAAAATAGAAACTTACATCGTAGCTCCAAAATTTTATCAAAACTTAATTAACTTTTATAAACTATTACATGCAATTAAATTTCATCAATGTAAGTCATGTTTCTATTCTTGAATCTTTATTTGTATAGGTTTGTCTTAAATAATTGTTTATATGGCTTGTATTGTATAGTCTTGAATGATTGTTTCTTATAAACATTTCCTGGCAATTATATATGAAACAAACAATTAAAATATAGTGAATTCTTAAAATAAATGTGTATACAAATGTTAATTTACATTAAAATTATTTAAATTTAAAGAAATAAATTCAAATACACCAACTAAATAGTAATTAATAACTTCTTTTGATTAAAATTATTTCTTATGATGAACTTTTATTTCATATGTAGTGAAAAACACATTCAACCTTAGAAAAAAGCGGTATTTCATTTTCGAAATTGAAGGAGGTTTTGTTAAAACTATTTTTTGTAACAATTTTGTGTGGTTACGAAAGATTGAGTTCAGGTAGCATTTACAGATTTGATTTTAGAACACTTTACATCAGTTCGAAAATAACTTATAGCTCATATTTAAATGAACCAAAAATTTTAAAAATTTCTTTACATTAATTTTAATTTTGTAGTGATTTTAAAAGTTGTTTGCTTATTTACTTCTATCATTCTCAATTTGAATACATTATGAACAGCTTTTTAAATGGAAATATGAAGTCATGTCATATTTCTCATATCATTTCACAAAGTATGCCGTTCAAAAATAATAAAAAATTTACTTTCAAAAAATTATTTAACTAATTTATGCTCTATTAGTTAACTATTTAACCAATTATAACCCAAAAAAAAATTTATTTGGTAGGTTCATAACTTAATGGAACTGATAAATGAAAATATTATATTAAAAATTTTCATTTATCAGTTCCATTAAATTCCATTTTAAATAATAATTTT
>JAPDSC010035489.1:0-12373 GCA_026290005.1 Latrodectus geometricus
TCTACCCGGGAACACATTTGGAGAAACATCATTTGGAGACATTATCCGAAAAGAGTGATTAAGAAACAAATCAGGACTGTGTAAATACATTTTGTTATGCTGCTGGCTAAAAACTCGTTTAGTGATTGTGTTATGGTATTTTATGTTAACCATAGGTTAAAATTAAATTCAGAAGTAAGATTCTTCTCAATTAATTATTTCTAACAAAAAAAATTGCTATATAGATCTTTTAATAGAAACTTATTTTGATTGCTACAAATGATTAGAAAGTTCTTTATCGAATGTGTGTACATTAGGGAACTGACTTTCGTTACTTTTGATTTAATTCAATGATATTACATGTAATAATCAAAACTAGAACAAATTTAATGTTAAAGTAAGTGAATTATATATGCAGAAACACTTAATCTGTAGCAATTGTACAAAATTAAAAATTCAGTAGTAATGCTTCACTATGATTCATGTTAACAAGGATTTCCAATAATTCTTATATAATTTATCATAGAATACGTAACTTTTGAAGCCTTCTCCTTGTATAACAAACTAACTTAGTTTATTGTATATAGTTCAATTTTGAACTTAAAATATGTCTTTTTTTATTTTAGGTGTTATAATCACTATATTATCCGCCTTATTACACTAAAATAATTAACCTTTACATGCAGATTATATATTTTACTTCAAAAAATTAATTTTGAATTATTTTGTAGTTCTCTTTTAAGTCGATAAGTTCGATAATTTTAAATTTAATGCAAGTTTTCCTATACTTATATTTTTAATTTCAAATGCTCTGCAAATAAAATAATTTTTACTTAAATTTGAAATAAGTTATGTTTTCACATATTTAAAAATGGCTTAAATTCTACATGGAAAGCCACTCAAAATTTAAGTTTTTAAAGCGATATTTATATGTGGATAAGGAGATGTATTTTTAATTTTGAGTTTTTCTATGATACTGTTCTGGTTAATTACTTCATTTTACATTTGAGTTAAAAAAATTTTTTTAGGTTCGTAAGTCTAATTTTAAAGTTTCTAGACATTAACTTCCTTTAAATATTCCTTTTTGACTTGATTATTTTGCAAGAGACAATATCTTCTGTCAATGGTATATGTACTGACTTTATATAGTCTGAATCAGTGAGACTAAAAATCAAGGTACAGATTAAGGATTCACCAAATTTCTGCTTGAATATGGCTAGAATTAATAATTTTCGAAGACTGAACTCCTATGAAAAAACGGACTTAACATTGCACGATATAACGTGATCAACATAAAGTTAAAAAGCTAATTTACTGTGCATCTGAGAGAGAGCTTACAGAATACCATGAAATTGTTTAAATGAAAACAGAAATTTGTGTCTTAACAACATAAATAAAAAATGATTTTAAAGTTAATTTTATTTATGACAAACTTAAAATCTCTTTTCCAAGACGTTCACTGTAATCTTTAAAATTATGAAGTATTATCCTATTCTACTTGTTTTGAAAAACGTTTGCATTCTAAGTCTATCGGTCTTGTTACAAGATTACGGGGTTAATCAACGCTTAATATTAGTTTGGGGAAAAAAATTATCCATTTTTTTCAGTAGACGTCTGTATTGATCGATATCTCGTGAGGTATCTATGAAACAATTTCAAATTTATACTCATTGGAAAGTTGATATTTGACACTAAAATATTCTCTTGGGGGTTTTTTGTTTGATTCATTCAGTTACGAGTACAAGGTTTTAAAAATGGAAGACAACAAACAGAAATTCGATACATTTTCGTTTTTCTCTTGTAACGGCGAAAAAGATAGCAGTGTGGCTAAAATTGTGAAAGGAGTTTATCGTCCTATATATGACTGTAACAACCAGTTACGCACAATTTTGGTTTCGTCGATTCCGTTTGGGTATTTGGATGCTAAAGATGCACCTCGCATGGATACAACATCGTCGAGAATGTCTATAAAATATCAAAAATTATCAAACTTGTCAGCAGTCGTAGCTTCTCCTAAAAATCTACATGAAAACTGTTTTAAACCTTTTTACAAAGCGAATCTGAAAGAAGTTACAAAAAATTCGCGTAAAAATAATGGATTTCTTTTCCCCTAACCTAATATTTTCCGATTTTAACTTACAAGAAATAATTTTAAAATTAAAAAAATCTTGATTAATTTAAGAATTTAGGCATATGAACTCTATGTATCTTGATTTTATTACTTTAGTTTTTATAAAATCTAAATTACTTGCCCCCTTTTTTATAATTAAAAAGCATATTTAAACCTTAATATTTACTATCAAGGCTTAACAAAATTAAGTAAATCTTCGCAAACTCTATGCTGTAACATTGATTTCTCTCTGAACGTATTTAAAGTGAGTTCTTGGGCAATTTAAGGTCTTTTCAAGTGTTGGAAAGAAATCTCAATGCTATAATCTTATTTCTATGATAATACTATTAATTGGTATTTATTAAACTTGAATGCATTTTAATTCTTGCACAAGGAATAGAAAAGATTAAACATTAATTTAGTTCAAAACTTTATAGGTTTCAATTCTTTGCCTTTAGCAAAGCTTCTGAATTTACGAAATATGTTTATGAAATATTTAGTTTTAAAATGAAAATGATTTGTTTATCGGAAATATAATTTAATTAGCAAGTATATATAATTTATGAAAATTAATTTAAGCTTATGTCAAAAGATATTGTCAAAAGAGGATTTAATAACTCTGATAGTTTATTGTTGAATCTACTTCTAAAGATTTTTGCCCATACCATTTCAATATTCTAACTGTACTTAGTTCTTACACCTATTTAAAATCATTGCAAAATTTGTATTTAGTTTTTAAATGCTCTTTCCTCATTTAATTTTTTATAAATATTTCCTAAATGAGACCATGAATCTAAAATGTTTCTTACCTTTTATTTCAAAACTATTTAAAAAGTTTTCCTAAACGCAAGACATTGGTTATTTGCAGACATTTTTTCAATCCCTTTTCATTTTTATATTCTGTTTTTACGAAGTCTGAATACTATAAAAGGGTTTATTTCTGCACTAACATCGGCATAATGGATTGCATATTTAAATTGTTTAAAAATACTGTTTTGTTTAAATAGGTGCATAATTTTACTTTTATTTAACAAATTGGTAACAGAGCATTTCGACCAAATAGAGGCTTATTACGTAAAGCGTTAATTTTTAAGGTAGTTTTATATAAACTAACCTTAAATATTAGTTTCAAATGAAAGTTGTTCTTATGCTTATTAAGAAACATTCTAAAACACTTCTAATGTTTTGCCAAGGATTGAAAGTATTTCACTTAGTTTTAAATTGATATTCTTCATAAATTTGTGTTTGTAATCTGTAAAGTACATTATCTTGTATACATATTTTTCTTGGAAAGTAAATACAAGTTACATAAGATTTTGGTGGTTTAGGTTGACACTTCCTGAAAGATGGTTTTAAAACTAATCTAGATGCTTATTTGCTTAATACTAATCTAGAAGCAATGTAGATTTTATTAAACTTTAAATTCCATTATTTATTTAAAGCGAAATATGTAATCACGTGTTATACCAGAAAATTTAAATGCTTGTTTTTATTACTTCAAAAACTTGGTCAGTACACTTCAATTCGTTAATATTGCTTCGAAACCATTTCGGTGGTAAAATCCGTATTTAAAAGATTCTCTGGGATTGATTCTGACTATCAAGAAGTATTCATGGTTTTTAGTTAAACTTTGTATAGTCTTAAACTAGTCTCAATCAACGAAACATGTTTTGGTAATTCTATTTTTCCTTCAAAATCTTATAGCTTCGTAAAACAAATTTTAATTATTCATAAAAACATTTGTTTCAGTCATTTTTTTTAATTTTGTAACTATCGTCTCTTCGTTACATAAATGTATTGGGAAACCTACTATAAGATTTTATTTTCTGAATTCGAATATTCAGATTTTTCCTGCCTCTTTGCTATTTTAGGTATATCAACTATATAAGACTAAATTGATCTAGTTTCCTTAGTTCTTAGCTAAGAAACGTTCTGTAAAAAACTGAAATTAATATTTCCTTCAGAGTAACATTTTTAAATATTGTAAGTTAAGACAAACTTGATTTTATTTCTTCCATAGGTAGGTAACAAGCGTTTTAATGAAGAAAACTTCGTGGCAATTAATCTGAATCCAGGTGAGTAGGCTTGATTATTGTACAAATATCTTTTGATAGTTTATTTAAATAAACATTACAAATACTTTGCATGAATTTTTCTAATATTAATATAAATTTTTGGAGAACTTTTACTGAGTTTTATATCCTATTTAAGCCTACTTTATTTTCACTATTAATTAGCTGAGCTGAGAGCCGAACGAATAGCTATTTGCTTCAATAGTTTGAACTCACAGCATGGATGTGGTTTTAATTTTTCGGAATCTACTTCAAACTGAATCAGTGTGATTAGTGGTTGCGTACAAAATATGATCGTCATGACAATCGTCTGCATCATCCTTACTCCTCTTCGGATAGTACTTGGCTAAAGGGAAAATTATAATTTCTGAAAGTTTCAGCTAAATTTTACTTAAATTGATTATACTTTAGTTGTCCAAAACCTAGTCATAAATTGCAGTGGTTAATTTTACGACTGTTTAATAAATGGAATGTCGTATGTACTTGAAAGTGAATTTTTTATACTTTACTGTGCAGGCTGAGTAGTTGTGTGCGTCAATTTCACCGGTGCTGAGCAGGTAGTTTATGGTAAGGGATCTTGCCTTCGGTTCAACAGTTCGCGAGTTCGAATCCCACCTTGAGCTTGAATGTTTGTATTAGTTCGAAATCCACTTTAAACAGTAGGTCCTGGTCTCATAAGCACTTGAGAGGAGCTTTTGTAAAAACAACCATTGATCATTTTTTCAATCAACGTCAAATCTTCACAGAATGACTGGGGGAAGAGCCCACTTATTTTGGGCAATAGCGCAAGTTTGCTGCATGAGACAATTTTGGGTTCTTTACTTTTTACAGATGAGTTCACTCTTATCGGAAAGTGATTCATGACTGTGTTGATCGGGGGGGAACAAAGTACTAGATTGGCACTGAATAGATTACGTATGACCAAATAGGTTTATGATGGTTACGCATGATATGACCAAATGGTATATTAAAAATGATATAATATATATTATGCTATATAATATATAATAAAAATATGATCAA
The DNA here is from genome assembly GCA_026290005.1 of Latrodectus geometricus. NCBI lineage: Eukaryota > Metazoa > Arthropoda > Arachnida > Araneae > Theridiidae > Latrodectus > Latrodectus geometricus. Next base: position 5,185 of record JAPDSC010035489.1, read on the forward strand.
ATAGGTTACGCATGATTAAAATATTTAGGAACCACTTAAAACTGTTTTGCATAGAAGGGCCAACTCAATCCCCATACCAGATTCCTATAGAGTATGTTGGGAAATATGTTGATAGAAAGGTTGCACCCTTCAGTCACCCAAGATCTGTAACAAAGAATCTATACAGATTACTCCGTATCTATTCTTGGCTTCCCATTTTGCTTATCTACAATTTAATGGACAGCATGGAAGATCAATGCCTTCAAGCGAGGTTTGATAATTTAAATCTCAATTTATGTTTCCATGGCATTTCACCTCGTAAAATTAGTGATATTTTTCAAAGAATAAAATTTTTTAGGGACATTGTTTTTTGCTGAAGTCCTTTATGCATTTTTATTTTAACTTCTGTGCCTTCTCTTAAGTAACTAAAAATCAATACATACCTGTTTTTTCGGCAATGTTGTTCAAAATTGCTTCTAAATTCCTTCATTATCATATTATGTGCAAAACCTGGTTGTTAATGAGCTTTTGGAGGTAAGTGTATATTTGTGAAAGTGCTTTCTCACTATTCTGTAAATCTAGGTTACTTTGTATACATTGACTAAGCACGACATTTAATAAGATTTTTTACAACAAACTATAATATGTAAAAATAAAAAATATTTCAATACGGAAATTCTAAATTCACACCAACAGAAACTATTTTTGTAATTTTATAAATTTGTATAGTTTCATTTTCAAAGAGCATTAAATGTGGTTTTCTCATTAGTTTTCCGAAATTTTCAGTAAAAGATACCATGGCTTTATTTGCATCAAAATTAGGTTAAATATTTTTAAAATATATAAAACTAAATTTTGTTTTACATATTTTCTCCATAGATGGCCAAAACAAAGTTAAAAAGAGAAGAGCCTGTAAGGCAAACTTTCGGGGAGGTAATTATTTTTTTTACAAATGTTCTCTAGCAATTCATTTAAATATATTTTACAAAAGTTTAACGAAATTTTATAAAATTAATGTCCAACAGCTTCATGGTCTACATTTCCATGGACTTTTAAAAGCATTTTTGATCATATTTAGGTATATTTTTATTAATTTAATTTTTAATTAGCTGAAATGGCAGCCGCTCGGTTAGACTCTCGCCTTCTGTTAGTTCGTGGATTCAAATTCTACCTTGGTTTTGTATGTTGATGGTTGGTCCTAGTCTAAATATTCAAAAACGCTCGTTGAACGACAAACATTTAAGAATAGATTTTGATTAAAAATAACGATTCTCAGCGGGTTTTTTTTGCAAGTTAATTTTTCCTTTTTTATAGGATTGTACTTTTTACCTAACGAGGCAATTATGAATCTTAACAAGTGTCGGTAATATTTTTACTTAAACTTGATTTATAATAATTTAGAAAGCCAAAACTTATTAAAATAAACTAATACTTAATATTAATTAGAATGTTTTAGTTAATGGACTGTCATAAGTTCTTGAAAATGGAAGTAAAGCCTTCATAAATTTTCATTGCAAATGGTTAACTATAGCAACTTTAATAGAATCTCTTGCTTTAATTATATCCTTCTAACTGCAATATTTTATTAGCAGCTACAAATAATAAAAAATGAATTGAATCAAAACCGATTCCATGTGAAATTTTAACTCTCTTAATATTCTATCATTTCTATTATATACACATTTAATTTTTATTAAACATTTTTAAAAAAGTTTTATTTAAACACATTGAATTTATAAGAATTAAATTTCGAAATGTTTTATTTATAAGTCAGTTAAGCTCTAACAGAAACATTTTTACAACAAATTTTTTGTCTTTGTTATTTAATTCACGTTCTCATGCTTAATCAATAAACGTTTGTTACAGGTATTTTTCCTATTTTTCCCTATTTCTATGTACTTAAGAAATTGCTCTTTTCTGCAACGGAGAATTTTTAAATTATCAAGCAAAAGAATAATAATTAACATGTATCTGCATTTTTAACGAATATATTTTACTAGTTTTCTTTTTTAGACATAGATTTGCTTTTAATGAATTTTTAAGTACTTACAAAGAAAAAAAATAGAATTAAAATAAAATTTTATGGTAACTTGCTTTCCACACATGAATTTCGAAAAGGTACAGTCTTAGAAACAATAGCTTGACGCAGAATTAAAAATTTGTTTTACAAAATAGACGATAAAATGATGAAATCCGTTAACGAACAAATGATAAAATTGACGCAAACACCTGTTTCAAAACAGCCAGTATTTTAATGGTTTGATGTTGACTTAAAACATACTGTTTTCAAAAATTTAGCATTTCGAGAACTGTCATTAAAATGCTGCCTTCAAAACCACTACATAGTGGTCAGCCTACATTCAAATGCTATGGTAAAATATTTGAGCATTCACCACGCATTTCTTTTCTCAAGAGTGGCCTTTGATTTGGCAATTCTAATTAGATTCCTACCCAGGCGTCGATGATTTAATGGTGAGGAACCTATTTTGAACTTTACCTCAACTAACTCTAGTACAGGGGTCGGCAAAGTGGTCTATATAGACCCCTAGGGGTCTATTTAAAAACAGTAGGGGTCTATCTGACCAAGGGGTCGAATGGGGGTCTATTGGGAATGGAAGAAAAAATAGTTCTTAATACGCAAATCACACACACATCTAACTGCGTACGTAAAAATGTAAAGTATTTTTATAATTGACTTAATATTATATTCTTTATAGAAAACAAAATAATAAATCAGAAAACAATCTGCCTCTTTTTTCCTTATGGGTTTCGAGGTGATTTACGATTAAAATGGACTAATTTCGAAACCAATATAGCAAACCTTGCCAAGAAACACCAGGCACACTCGTCTCATTAAGAAGTAAAAAAAATCTGTAGCTACTTTACTTACTATATCTGATTTATATTAAATATTTAGACTAATAGTTTTATTTTAATTACCTTTGTGGAGGGTCTATGGAGATTTCAAAAAATTATATAGGGGGCGATGCTCAAAAAAGTTTGCCGACCCCTGCTCTAGTACAAAAAGTAATCGTTGAGCGAAACACAAACCAAACCTTGTTAAGGAATACTTCATAGTGCGCTACATTTATCAGAAGTTTGAAAGAACCTAGAAACTTCAAAATTCCCTGGGTTCAAATCCTTGTTTCTCTCCCACAATTAACAATCTCTTGACGATGCAGAGAAGTTAACAGTTGAAGCTATGTATTTAGCTATAACCTGCACTTCGCATTTAGAAAATTGTTTGTAATGGGCCGGATAAAAATGTTGCGTAGGATGAAACCTGAAAATGTAATTGTAACGCGGCAACCGTTGTTAGCTCTAATTATTCGTAGGTAAAAAAAAATGATCGTTAAACGACAAATCAAACGCACTTTTCAAAACTGGAATCGAAATTAAATGCTGTTCCTAAAATTTAGGGTTTAGAGCTTACTATTCCACTGTATTACTTCCTATCTGTTGGAAATGCACTCACAACAACCGAATGTCATCTGTCAGTTAATCACTAATCGCACATTTTGTTTTTAGGAATAAATCTTTTGAGAAAAAAAAACTTTTACATATTAATTTAAAATTTTTATGACCTGTTTATCTATAAAGGATTGTTTTACTTCGTTAAATTATCCCTAAGAAGGTATTTTTTCAGCTCGAAATTGAATTTTCCTCCTCTTTTCGTTACCCCAAAGATGGAAATATTCGCAGCATATGAGAATTAGCTGTCGAAGACATAGCTAAAGGGGAAAGAAAAGGGGAACCTTTGAAAGAAAAGGAATTCAAAGGGCTCCAAAAGGTAAGACTAGGTAAATATCGTTTAATTCATGAAATAAAAGGCAAAGTTGTGCATTTTCATAGTGTATCCTTTAGAGAAAATGCTTACGAGTCTTTACATAGGCTTGTAGGCAACAAGAAATGTTAAGCAGTTTTGAGAGATTATATTTATCATTTGTTGTAAACAGGTTGCATATTAATGAGAGAAATTAACTGGGCGGTTTCTAGCCTCTATAGATGTATCTAAACTTCTCTATAAATTCGTCCGTATGGAATACACTAAAATTGTGTTATTAAAGAATTTGTAAGTAAAATTTTAAACGCCAAGTAGTTAATTTAAGGTAAAATAAGTTTTAGCAAAAATAACTGATATTTCACTTCAGGCATTTTTAATCAAGAATTTAAATTTCTAAAATATTGAAATTATTTGCTAAAATTACATATTAAGTCCTTTGTCGTATTAGTATATGATTAGGAAGTAAGAGTAGAAAAAATGAAGAAAATGCATTTAATATTAAAACCTCCATAGATTTTCAATTTTTAAAATATTACTGGCTTATAAATTATCGTTTACTTGAGTCTAATTTATCAGAACGATAATACTCCTAAAGTTTTCAAAAGTTATAATACCAAATAAAAGATAAAATTAATAACTTAAAAAACACGTTAAAATTTTGGTAAATTTTTTCATAAATGGCAACTAAATAACAACCAATTGAATGAATCTAAAAATTAAATGAAGTGAAACAAAATTTATTCTTGCCTTGCTTCTTTTGTAATTTTAATATTTCTATTGAATTGATTTCGTACATTTTTATTATATACAATACTGTTCTATTTATCGTATGTTGTCATGATGCTGAAAATACCTTGTAAATTCAGGGGATCCTATTTTTAGTTAAAACTTGTGGTCTGCAGCAGTAACTTTATAAAATAGATAATCATTAAGGAAACCTTAAATTGATAAAATACGAGTTTAGTTAAACTAATATTTGGCTTTAATCGTCTACTGACCTTTGTTAAGAACTGTTATTATAAATCTTGTTATTTCAAAGTAGCATTTTTAAGATATTGAAAACTTATTGAGTACTTATTCAGCAATCCAGATTGTAATTTTGTCAATTATGCTTGAGCATTATCTTCAAATGATTAGTGTTTTCCTTTTCAGTTAAATTTAATCACTGTTCATTTGGAATTATATTTGAAATATGCGTAATCAATTTGATTTAATCAGTTTTTTTTATGCAAGGCGACAGTAGAGTAACAAATGAAAGTTCAGTTGATCTTTCTACCTTACATTCATCATTTTAACTTTTAAAATCGCATCAAATAGTTCTCAATAAATAAAATATTTAAAATCACTGAACAAACATGGGATACTTAAGTTATTAATGGCAAAAATATGTAATTTTTCATTGCATAACACTGAAATCTGAATTTCTATTTCAAATTTCAATGTTTGTTTCACGAGTGCATTACTTGTGCGACTTTGATTTTTCATCCCTTTAAATATTTTTTATATATTCAATTTTGTAATTATGATTTATTTCACTAGTTTACTTTAAAATATTTGTGTTCATTCTTAAAATGTTTTTAATGTTTTATGAAGAAATAAAATGCATATTACTTATTTTTGTTAAAGTTTTTAAAAATTTTGCTTATAATTAAGTTAAACACTTCTTAAAAATTTTGCTTACAAGCAAATTCATCCTCATTTTAAAAGTTTTATAGATGTTTTAAAAATGACTAATTTGACATAAGTATATTTAATTGTTATTATCTAAGACTTCAGGGTAATTTAATACGATCACATATTTAATTTTTTCCTACAGAATATTGTTTTAAATTTAATTTTTATTTTATTTAATGCACATATTTCATTAAGTTGACAATATTCTGGATTGTTGAACCGAAGGAAGCTTAATGTTTCAAATTTAATACTAACAAAAGAGCGAGTAAAAAGCAAGTCACTTAAAGTACTTTAATTCACACCAACCCACATTTTACAACAATTATGACATTCAGAAGAATTTTAAAAATCGCAATGTTATCCCAAAGTGTTTTTTTTATTCTGCAAGTAAATTTTGAATTTTTATCGGATTGCACTTTTTACCTATTGAGGCAATTATGACTCTGAACAAGTGTCAGTAATATTTTTACTTAAACTTGGTTTATAATAATTTAGAAGACCAAAACTTATTTAGAATTAGTTTATTTTAATTAGACTGTTTTAATAAATGGACTGCCATAAGTTCTTGAAAATGAAAGTAAAGCCTTCAAAAATTTTTAAATCTTCATTGCAAATGGTTAACAATTTCAATAGAATAGCATGCAGTAATTATATCCTACCTGAAATATTTTATTAGTAATTACATATTATAAATGAATTGAATTAAAACAGATTCCATGAGAAATTGAACTTTCGTGATATTCAACCACTTTCTATATTCCCTTTAATTTTTATTAAACATTTTATTGAAACGCGTTCTTTATTTTATAAGAGATAAATTTCTAATTTTATTTAAAAATTTACATTTAAGCAGAAATATTTGTTAAATTGTTTAAAAAACGTTCTTGTGTTTATTCAGTGAAGGTTTGGTATACATATTCTCTATTCTTAATCTGTATTTCTATGTACGTAAATTATTTTTCCGCTACGAAGAATTCCTAAATTAATCAAACAATATATTGATAAACTACATATGTCTGCATTCTAAAAGAATATATTTTACTAGTATTTCTTGAAATTTTTCTGTTTAATGAATGTTAAAGTATTTACAAAGAAAACAGTAGAATAAAACTTTTGATTCGCTTTCACACATAAGCACCAACTTAAAACCTTACAGCATCACTTGACGGAAAATTAGGAATTTTTTTAAATGAAGGGAAAACTAGCAATTAAACTACAAATGATATCGACTCTGTGCTTCACCGTAGCCAATATTTAAATAGTTTGATATTGGCTTAAAGACCACTGTTTTCAAAAACTTAGCATTTCAAGACCTGTCACTTGAATATTGCCTTCAAAACTTTAGCACCACTTAGTATTTATGAGTGTTAGGCTGTCTGCTACGTTACAATGAGATTTCACCACGCATTTCCTTCCTAGAGTGGCTTTTGACTTGGTAATTCTATTAAGATTTTTACCCAGGCGTGGATGATCAAATAGTAAGGAATCTACTCTTAACTCTAGTACCTCAACTTACTCTCGTACAAAAAGTAACAATTAAGTGAAAGACAACCTTGTTAAGAAATATTTATGTGCTACATTTAATTGCAGCTTCGAAGAAAATCTAGAATTTTTAAAATTCACTGGCTTCAAATCCTTGTTTCTCTGACAGTTTCTTGACAATACAGCGAAATTAGCTAAATGCGTAGCTCTTTGACTGTTATAGACGCGTTTCTGTCTGCAGCACCAAGATAATTGGATTCGAGACTAGAG
>JAPDSC010035490.1:0-15558 GCA_026290005.1 Latrodectus geometricus
CGTATATTTACTCTTTAAAAACATGCACAATAAATCATGTTTTAAAGGATATTGCAACAACAAATTATATTGAGTTAAAAAAAACAAAACCTCTAAATTCTATTTTTGTGCTTAAAAAATTAATTACAGCAAATTATACCTTATATAAAGCCTTCAAACTTAATGTATAAATTCCTCACTTTTTGAATTATTTTGTAATTAATGTAAAATTTAATAAATCCTGAACTAAATTAGAATGTAAACAAATCTACCTAACTATCATGTACATCTTGCAATACAATCTTTTTACCTGAGATACAATTTTAATATCTTTCCTGATATTGACCTGAGATTAATTCTTATATTGATGAAAATTTCCCTGATTTTCATGCATTTTCTATATATTATGAAACCATTGTAGAATTTTTTAAATATACATAAATACTACATTGCATTTTAAATGTGTAAATGCTGCACTTACTCAAGAAATTGCGTTATTTAAATTATAACAGTATGACATGATTTTTATATTACTGTATTTTTCAGTTTTATCACCTCAGTTTTGTTTAGTTATTATTAATTGCAAAATATTTCTTTTAAATAAATTAGTAGAAAGAACTTGTGTAATCAAATCTTAAAACTTTTAAAATATCCACTGTTGGATAAAGAAGTTATATATAATTAAAGTAAATAATTTTGAGTATTTAAGTGAAAGGATTTTTATTATAGCTTTAGACCTATTTAATACTTTATGTTAATTCTAATTTGAATCAAAATATTCATATTAATTCTTAAAAATATTTATCATTATTTTAAAATATAACGAGAAATGACACAGTGATACATACATAATTATATAAATATTGAGGCCTAAAAATGAGAGGGAGAATAATACCTATTCATAATATGAATGTTAAATATTTATTTATGTGTTCATAATATGTATGTATTAGATCTGAAAAAGGCATAGAATTTTTTCAGTATAAGTATTATAAGGCATAGTATTAAGCTAAAAATAATAATTATTAGTTTTAAGCTAAAAATAATGATTATTATTTTTAGCTTAATAAACATAGTTATGTATACATCACATTTTTCCATCTTTATTTTGAAATAAATAAATTTATAAATGTTGAGTACATTTTTTATAATATAAAGATCAATTATCTCAAAAAGTTAAATTGATTAATTGATTGAAACAAAACATTTGGAATTTTAGCATTATATATATACATATATATATATATATATATACACACACACACACACACACATATATATATATATAGAGAGAGGAGAGAGAGTTTTAAGTAAAAAATAATTACTAAAAATATTATTTTCCTTTATAGCAGTTTTTAAGTTTTCAAAATCTAATTTATCATTATTCAGATTAAAAATGTTTGGTAAAATCTGAGCTAATTTAAAATCTAATATTTTAATTTCATATATTGATGATATTCTTATTAATTTTCAATTATTTCTTCACTTTCTGCAAATCATTGTAGAGTATTTATAGTTTTTAATTGCATTTAAATGCTGTGACTTTTATTCCAGAAATTTGAGTTCTTTAAATACTATAAATTTAGTTTGAATTTTATTTAATATATTTTAGCAAAATTATGGTGTATTGTAATACTGAATTATGTTCCTAGGTAAAATGTGTGAAAAATTCTTAACACTGATTTATAGTGTTGCAGATATTGTTATTCTTGTATAAAATATTGCTAATAATGATATCTATTTTAGGTATTTAGTATTCTTACTAATGTTTGTCAATCAATGTTCCCATCTCATTCAAGTCAAGTAAATTACATAATGCATTCTAAATATGATCTCACTTTTTTTACATGCTCAGAGGATACAACCATTAAAGTAAGTAATCTAAAATATATATTGTAGTTGTAAATATAGTAGTTTAATTTTATTGCTAATTTTGTATTCTTTATCTTAGCTATGGAGAAAAGGGTCTCAACCATTAGTTTTTAGAGGTCATAAACATTCTGTTTTAATGTGTGTAGAATTCAAAACATGTGATAAACTGCTTTCATGCTCAAAAGATGGTACTCTTAGGGTTGGTATTTAATATGATTTCTCCTTTTTATTACCAATAATTTAACTGATATATTTGTAATGATGAAAATGTATCTATGTTGTGTTTTCTTCTTCCATTAATACGTTAAAATATTTTTTATTATATTGGAAAGTACGTATGAATTGTATTTAATGGCATAGTGTTACATTATATTAAAAAATGTTGATAATTTTTTAAATGCTTTGATTTTTAAAAATAAAAATATTTTGAATGTCTTATTAAAAGCTATTTTGCTAAATAAAATAGCTTAATAGGACTAAGTTTGCCTTATATTTTTGTTATTATTCTGAGAATATTAAATCAATCATTATTTACAGATCTCTATATATTTTATATTTATTGTTGTGTTTTGGCAGGAAAATAGTACTATTTCTTATTTAATAGTAAATTGTATGTTAGTGAAATTATAAATTTTCAGATTAGTTTGTTGGGTTTTGTGGCACAAGGTCCAAAAATGGTTAAGTTGGGCCATATGAATTGCCAGAACTTTATTTTATAAATATAACAAGTCAAAAGAATACCTAGTTTTGGATTAAATCTAGGAAAAGCTAATATTGTATAAAATATTAAAATGAATATTATGTGATTTTATATTTTAAATGTATATTGGTTTAATTTTAATTTTTATTGTGTTACTAAAGTTTTTTGTGAAGTCAGTAACTCTTTTTCTGTATTCTAAATATTACAGTAGTATAGCTACTAATTCTTTCAGTTAATTCTAAGATTTAGACTTTTCCCTGAACAGTAAATAATTATCTTTTTTTTTTTTTTAAAAAAAAAAAAAAGAAAGAAAGAAAAGAAATATTTAAGTTACTTATTTTGAAAATAAATTATTTATGTGATCTTATGTGGTATGAAAAGTAAAGGTACAAAATAAAACCCAAATCATTCAAGCATTTTTGTTAATTTTTATTATTTCATTTTTAATTTAAGCTAATCAAAAGTAAATAAAAATATTTTTATTATTTATATTTTTAATTCTTTTTATGTATTTCAAATGTAAGATTTTTTGACTTTGTTCTTATTATTTATAATTAAAATATAAGTATTGAAAACATTTAAATGAACTATTTTATATTAAGTTCTAACTGAAATCTAAAAGTTTCAATTCACATCCACTCATATTTAGTTTACCAAATGTTATGAAAACTGTTAAGTAACTAAAACAAGAAAAGAAATTATTGAAATCAAACATTAAAAAATAATTCTGATATTTATATTTTTGGTTGAAATGTGTGATTAATTCTGGGCTCAATAATTGTTAACAATTGAAAAGGTTGAATTACTATAGGGATTGTTATGACCATTAAAATTTTTAATCCCAAAAATTGTAATTTAAATGCAGGAAATATTGAAGTTGGTAAGAAACATTCATTTTCATATTTCTTTGGGAACTTTATTATACTAAAAGTTTTTTATTAGCATAAACAGCAATAAATTATTTATAGTTTGAGTTATGCACCTATTATTTAAGAATCGCTTAAATGCTTTTAAAAAATATTTGTATGTACACAAGAAAACAAAAAGAGTTGTGTATTACAAGTTCATAAGGAAAATTGAATAATTGAAATTATAAACTGCAATTTTAAAAAAATTGATTAAGACAATCTACTTTATAATTCTGTTTAAAGATACATTAATTCTTCAGAAACTAAAAATTTTTTTAATTAAAATTTCAAAGTAAAATATTTAGACTTAGTGCAATGTTTTTTGCATGATACTTTACAATCTACAATACTCTAAGAAAATTTTGTGACTATTTTTCATTCTTATTTTCTCTGTAAAGATTATTAAATTTTAAAAACCATTGGAAAAACTAGTGTTTCAAAAATTATTTTTTGGGTATTGCTCAGTTATTGTAATATAAGATAATTCAGGGTAATTTTTACTGATTGTTCTGTTTATCTTGTAAATTTAAGATAAAAGATTCATTATTTCAAATAGGTTTGGAATACTACTAACGGGCAATCAATTATTGTCATCGCTGAAGGCCATGGAAACCAAGACATAACTTTCTGTGATATCTCTCCCCGTGAAAACTTACTTGCATCTGCTTCAGTTGATGGAACCATTAAGGTAACATTTCGTTTGTTTAGACTTATTCATATTTAATTAATCAATATTGTCTTTATTTCAATTTACTTGAAATTACAACTTGAATAATCAATCTTGTTTTAAACTGTAAATATTTAAAATGTTGTATCTTCGTGCAATAAATTGTCAAGTTTTCAATATTGTCTATATTAACTGTATTGCTTATGTCTTGAATAGATATATTAATTTTTAAAAATTATATGTGATTTTATATTCATGTATATTATAACAATAATATAGTAACTTTAAAATTCTGCTTTAGAAATTTAAAATTTAGTAAGCTTTTACTTAAATCTGATAAAAAAATTTGACTAACAAAAAGTAATTGTAGTATAATAAATATTGTTTATCTCTAGTAAATTGCTTCCATTGAAAATAAGCAATTATGTTCATATTATTGTATATCACTGTCACTAAGAGTGAATATAGGACTTTACATTTTGAAGAATGTGACAATGTAGGTAAGTAAATTGAGCAGTTTGTCAATTTAGGCTGGCAATTAAGCACTGTTAAAACTGAACTTGTGTGCCTTTTCTAGTGAACCAAAATGTATTGTTTTTAAAATTTGTAAAAAAATTATATAATAAAGGCATAAAAAATTCTTCTATACATAATAAAAGATAATTTTTTAAACATTTTGTTTTATTAATTTTCTTTTATATTCAAGTTTTTCCTTTAATAGAGTTTTAAGCTAAAATTCTAAAAGTCAAAAGTATAGACTATGAGAAGTCTATAGCAATTTGCATTTTAAATAACTTCATCATTAAAAGTTTCTAAATGTTGTACTAATAAAAAGTTTCAAAACAGTTCTGCCTTTTGCTATTTTAAATGTGTTGATTGTGAATATTTTTTAAATTTATTCTGTCTTATATTATACACTGATTTTATTTTTATTGAATGTTATTTGTCTTGTTAGAAAGTATAAAATTAGTTTAAACTCTGATTTTTCTACTTCTACTTCTTAGGTGTGGAACTCTCAAAATGGTCAATTGTTCAGAACATTTGAATGGATTGAAGATGATCCATTTTTAGTTCCCCCTGTCAGATGCTGTAGGTTTTCTCCTACACGTGATATTTTAATATCTGGACATGATGATGGCAAAATCATAGTGAGTTAATTTTTTAAAATAAATTGTTCTTAGAACTTTTTGATAGTTAAAATTTTGTTGCTAAATTTGCATTACGAGTTTTACCTAATTGTGTGCGTGTGAGTTGGATTAACATTTGGAAATTTGTAAGTTTTTTGCAAGGAGTGATCAAATGAAAAAGTACAAAACGACATAAAAACGTAACAGTTAAATATTTGCATATTCCGCCTTAGGAGAACATAGTGAGACATCTTGGGATGGGATTGAAGCCTGTGTCGGAGAGAACAAAAGCTTTTATCAAAAGCGACGTCCATATGAGGATAGTATGTCGTTCACGTTTCAAAATTCCATGATTGAGGAGCAGCTTAGTGTTATCGATTTCTGACATTGGAAGGTGAGAAACCAGCAACTATTCATATTTGAATGGTGGTCGTTTACAGGAAGAAATGTGTCTCTTACAAGTTTGTCAGAAAATGGAGTGGCCATTTTCGTGCAGGCTGTGAGAATGTTTGTGATGACCCATGATCAGGCCAGGCAATCACTGTTCAAACATCATGAACGATCTTATCGACAAGGTGGACGACCCAGTGAAGCGATTGGCATGTCACATTACAAATGTTGGCGGTGAAGGTGGATGTCAGCTATGGAACCGCATGGACAGTTGTTCATGACAAATTGTTATATCAGAAGGTGTGTGTTAAACATCAAGTGGTAAAACTGAAAAATTGAATTTCATCTTAATTCTTAAAAACATGCATCAGTATTTTTAATTAAATATTTTTGCGATAATTATTGAAGAGCATTTTCTAAAAATAATATTCTGGTTGATAGTCTAAAAATGCATGGTACTTTTTAATTAATGTTGCTCTTTCACAAACTTTATTCTACTTGATTCTATTCATTTCAAATCAATTACTCATAAATTATAAAAACATGCACTGGCATGATTTTCACAATGAATGGACTTTGTAAAATGTGTTTAAAAAATTCTACTTTTACACTTATATTTTTACTTTATACTTTTTCTACATTTGAAAGTTAGTCATGCCCTATTAATTTTACAGATTACATTTTATATAATTGACATAGTATCATCACAATATTCATATTGAATTTCTTTTTGATACTATGTGATGTCACTTGCACTTTATTTGATCACAATTATTGTGATACATTTTAGTTTAAGCTTATTCATGAAGCTATTGAAAACTCCATTAATAATATTTGACTTCAAAACAGTCTTAAGCTGTGGTATTTTCCAGAATAGTTATTAGTTGTTATGCCTGTTTACTTTTCTGTAAAATATGCATTTCAGATCTTTTAATTTGCATGTATTTAATGTTCAAGTATGTTCAACTGTACTGATGATTCTGAAAGATGTAATAACTAAAATCGGAAATATTGAAGTGACAAGATAAAGTTTTGTTACATGTCAGTTTATTTACAATTAAATGATTATTTTTGAAACCAACTACAAGTCTAAATCTGCCTTTTCTAAATTAAATAGCCATGATTTTGAGATTTCAAATAAAAGTCTTAAACAATAAAGTTAGTAATTTAAATAAAAAAAAGAGGAATAATTTTTAATATGTTTAAAAATCCATGTAAAATTATAAATATGTAGTATAAAATAAAGTATACATGTATTCATGCAACAAAAGAGAAAATAATAGTTGAAAAGAACAAAGATAGAAATAAGTATAATATCCAATTTTCAAAAGATATTTTCATAATACATATAGTATACTTTAAAGAATGCTTATATCAAACCAAACAAGAAGAAACCTCGAAGTATACTGAGCCTTTATTTTTCAACAATGTATAAAAAAAAAAAAAAAAAAAAAAAAAAGCCTTGCTTTGCAATAATATGGTAGAAAGGAAAAAAAACTCATAATAAATAAAATGAATTGTTTCCCCTGTGATTTCAAGGCAGTTTAATGAGTGATTTATTTTCATCTCTTAATCTCTTCTTTAAGTTTATCAAATTGCTAAAAAGAACAAACGTATTTCCATTTTAAATATTAATTTTAGAAGTCATACACTTTAACATTTTGTGAAGTTAGGAAAGTATTACTATTTACAGTGATATTTGTTCAGCAAATTACAAATTACATGATTCTGTATCATTAATTAATACACAGCATTTGAATAAAATGTTAATTATGACAGTTTACCAAAACTCGCAACAAAGAACAAATTTATTCCTAAAAGAATAATTACTAGCAAAGTGAGTGGTATTAAAATAAGATTACTTGCTTGGTTAAATGCAAAATTTTGATAAATAATTGAATGCAACAAACACATATACACGTTATCAAGTGATTAAATTGTTAATTTATATATAAAAACTACAACATTGTGAAAATATTAAAAAAGCACAAATAATTTTATAAACATGTTTAACGATATTATATGAGGAAAATTTTCTTTAATCGGGCCATGTTCATTGCTAATAAAAGTAATTTATCTATTTGGATAATTTGCACACCGTTCGTGACAATACTTGATTTTCATGTTTTCATTTTCAGTCTTTAATTTTGATACATTCTGCAAGTGAATCATTGAGCTGTATTTGATACTGTATTTTACATATTACCACATATAATACAAATTATAACGAAAATAACAAGTTATCACAATCATTCATTTTAATTCAACAATTTCTACTGAGTCTACTTAAAGAGGAAAACTAAGACCAATTTAAACAATGCTTTCAACAAAATTGACATAACAAAGCTAAATCACTGCAGTATCAGTTAAGCAGTTGTAAGTTTATTCAGCTCTTTTCAAGATATACAGGAAATTAAATGTTTTAAAGAAGGCAATAGCAATAAAAAAACTTAAGTAAAATGTTCAGCAAATTATAATCATTGCGATAATTTTGATGTAATCGTTACTATAATCAATTACATTTTACATGTTTTAAAACGAATTATATAAATATTTTTATATCAAGCAAAGAGAAAAATTTCTATTGTTGCATTATATACAGAATTTAAACATAATGCTCAGTATTTTATAGTCCTTATGTTAAGTACAACTTTGTCTTAATTATTGTTTTGTTCCATTTATATATTGCAATTTGAAAAAAAAATTTAAAAATGTGAGTTTATGTATCTTATTAGACACAGGGCTGCTGAACAGACTTTAAAGTGAATAAATGTAGGAAAGACTTTGATGTAATGAGGTTTTTGAAAAAATAATCACATCACAAGTGCAGTTCATATAGGACAGTGATAAATTACTTAATTAGGGACCCTAAAAATATTTATCTGACTGTCCAATTTAATTGGTAGCCCTGTAGCTGTATATTTTTTAAAACTAGATTTTTATAAGAATGCCATGAAATTTACACTTTTCAAAACAATTAAAGGCTATTGAAGTTGAAAATGATCTTGCAGTTTGAGAGTTATTTGGATGACTGAAACATGATCAACAAATATGGTATGCTATATGTGTAAAAAACATGTCATGAAACAAAATGTATTTTATTAAGCATTTGTGTTCAAAAGGAAAAGAACAGAAATGAGAAAAAGCGAGTACAAATTATTTTTTTTCTTGTAATTAAAAAGTTCTTATCAAAAGACATGGTTTCTTTAGATTGCCATCAATGTTGAACACCTTTGAGGCTGTAGTATACTCTACCAGAAGAGTTCTTTCTAATTTTTAGAGAGTGAGGAGATGATAAGTGTTCGGCAATATGTTTTCATGAAATATCCCAAAAATGTTATATTGGGTTCAGGTCAAATTTATTTTGGTTGTCGCTCAATGGTCATTTTTTTTTTTTTTTTTTTTTTTACACATAACTAATTGAATGGGGATCTACAGTTTAAAGTGAATTTCAAACCATTACAAACAACTGTGTCTAAAGTGGAATTCAAAATCAAGAAATGTTGAGCTGAAGACCAGTGTGCTATTTGTTTGGCTACCAGCTCACTGGATTCATATCCAAAGAATTAGCAAACTATTCCATTCATACTGTTTGTTCCTCAAATGTGAAATCACTAAGTGAGCATCATGTTGCTGGAAATCATGGTCCATTAACATGAAATCATTTCCAATTGTTGCAAATAAGTCTGAAAATCTCATTTCTAAATTGTTCATAGGTTATTTCAAATTATGTGAAAATTTATACAGTCTAGTAATGAACATGCCAGCCTGCAATATTTCGCCCTCACAATCAAATTTGTTACTTTCTTTTATGAATACAGAATTTTTTCTCATACCATACACCCTCCAGATACCTATTATCAAGATGAATAGAAATACAGAACAAAGAAATCATTTCTCTTTCAATTCAAATGCTTATTTGCCCATCCCTGCTTTCACCAATGTGAACTACTGTTAACATATCATTGGTCTGCAATTATACAAGCCTGTAGCATTGTGTCAGTTTTGTATAGTTTAAATTAAGTTAATAGTCAACCCTTCCAACATTTAAGATTTGTATATTGTGATTTTAAATAAAACTTAATTACTTAAATTGTCATATTTTATAATTTAACTGTATTAGACTCGATTGTTATTTAAAAAATTTTGATTTTCATTGATAAATCAAGTGTTAATGCTGTTATTGTACATTTTTTAAAAATTTTATCTAATTGAAATGTTAATAAATTTTACAAAAATTTTCTTGACAGATTTCTTAAAATTAAAAAAAAAAAAAAATTTGTGTCCTATATATATATATATATATATATATTTTTTTTTTTTTTTTACTTATTATTATGTCTGAACACTTCAAATTTAAAGTCATGCCATAGATTTCAAGCTATTGAACGTATTTTAAATACACTGATATCGACCAAATTTTGATTAATTTGGCTGAATTATGAATAAGCAGTTTGGGAATTCTTTTATATTATTATAAATTGTATTCTTATTCATCTCAATGCTATAAATGATTGATTATTGCATGCTTAATTATATAGTAAAGTTAAATGTCAGTTATAAAGAAGGTATATAAAATTAAAGTTTTTTGAATAAAGATTCAAAATAATGTGCAAAAATTATCATCAATGAAAGTGAAAATAAAAAGTTGAAACTTTGAAAACTATGTAATATTAAAAATTTAATTTTTTTAAAACCATTGTATACCAACTTTTAGATAAGGTTTTTTTCGAATTTTTAAGGAAAGGCTTGATTTTTCCAACAAAATAGAGCAAAATGATTTTTAATATTACTTTTAGATATGCATTAGATAAGGATTAATAATATAAGCAAGATTTTGTATGAAAACAGGTGTGTGGTAGAATTTTTTAATTGTAGATGGTTTTAGACATCCTTAACAAAAAAGTTATATAATAGTAACCTTGCAATTCTCTTCATCTTGAAATATTTCATATTTAGATTTGTAAAATGGTGTAATTTCTTCTGTCAATGTTCTTCTGTATTGTGTGCATCTAAAATTAATTTGATTGTTTTAAAATAATTTCATAGATTTGTAGAAAAGTTTAAATCATTAGACAGTAGAAATTCAAAATTGTATTAAGGGTTTTAATTTGATCCCATTAAAAATGTAGTAAATTTTTTTTTATTTTAGTTTATTATTAAAAAGACAAAATTTTTGTCATATTTGAAAAGTATTTATTATTATTTTGCTTTAATTCTGTCATTGTTTCAATTTGTTGAACTCAGGTTTTATTTAAACAATTTTTGATGTTAGGATATTTAAAAAGAATTAATCGATTATTGCTTAATGTGTCATTGATGATCATATCCAAAACAGGGAAAATGTTAACAATGAATATTTCTACTAACATAATTTATTAACATTTATTTTTATCAATCTATAAACATTATTTTTTATTAATAACTTCATTTAATTTTATTATACTTGTTTTGTTTTTTTACATTGATTTACTGTTTATCATTTTTGATTGTAATCAATTATGCTTTTAAAATCATATTTTTTCAACACCCAGGCTTTGGGACATCAGTTATTTAAATTCTCTTCACATTTATCAGACAGGTTAAAATCCACCTTTATTATAAAATTTGAAATTTATTGCAAATTTTATTCATATATAATTGCATAAAGCAGTATGCATAATATAAAGTAATCATAGCCTGTAATTTTTTTTTAGAAAAAAATGTAAATAATAAATAGAAGAATTTTTATATATATATAAATTGAAATATACTTGCTTTTGAAAAATTATGATTAACTAGTTTAATGTTGCTGGAATAACTTTCTGTTTGATATAATCAAATATTAATGAAGTGTTAAATGTGGCCTAGATTGTTATTATGAATATAATTTGATCTACAACATGAAATAAACTGACAACCAAAATGACACTTGAAGAATGTAAATTTATCTTTCATTTTTGTTTGTAATGAACTTAACTAATATAAACTAAAAAAAATGTATCATTTGCTAGTATTTAATTCTGATGTTGATTGTCTTATGTTTAAAAATCTACAGTCTTAAAAAACCCCAGAATTTGCTAATTATAATTTCTATTCAAATTATCCGCATAAATAATGTGCTTGATTAGTGATGTATTTATATTATCACATTTTTAACTTTCTTACTACTTTTAAAGATGGCGAATGAAAATTTTGTTGCGTAATTTATACTTAATTTAGGTATACTGTAATTTTGCTTGTTTAATATTAATTATATATATATTTTTTTACAGCTATGGCCTCTAATAGGAAAAATTGAACCTAAATTGTTTGGTACTCATAAATCAATTGTTTATGATATTCGTTTTAAAGCAGACGGGTCTCAATTTTTGACAGTTTCCAAGACAATTAAAATATGGGATATGAAAGGAAATAAACACACTCAAACAATGATGCTGCCAAGCTCAATTATGGGAGAACTTCCACCAAGTATTTGGACTTGTGATAATTTTGATATAATTGTTACTATAATCAATTATATTTTATATGTTTTGAAACGAATTAAATAATTATTTTTATATCAAGCAAAAAGAAAAATTTCTATTGTTGCAATGTACACAGAATTTAAACACAATGCTCAGTATTTTATAGTCCTTTTATTGGGTAAAACTATGTCTTATTTATTTTGTTCCATTTATATATTGCAATTTGAATTGCATTGCCAATAAGTGTAATCTGAAGTTCTGTCTTGCCTTAATTTAAATAGTTACTAAAAAAGATTGATTTGGTATCTATTCTAACATTATTTTTGCATGTAAATATTTTAGCAATCATACTATTATTCAAATGTTATAATTGTTCACTTCTACCACCTGTTTTTCAAGTGAAAGGAAGATATATGTAAATACATGAGTGAGAGAAAGTGTTTATGAAATCATATTATGGCTTGTTTTATTCAATAAATTTATAAATTGTTGCTGTAACAATGATTTATAATATGTCAATCAAGTATAAAAATGTACAAATAAAACTGGTGTATTTAGAAGTGTGAATATTTTTAATAAACATTCGTCAGAATAGAGAGCTGACTATTATTATATATTTAGATTATGTAGAAAGGGATCAATGACTGAGTTTTTGTTCTAGTATGTAAGATTTTAACATTTAATAATGGAATCTTATTATTTAATGCTTAACAAACAGCTCACTTCATTCCTTTACACATTTTAGAACATAAAGGTATGATGATAAGAAATGAAATATTTTTAAAAATAAAATTAGTTTAAAAAAATTTTTCAGCATGCTTTGATGCTTATTAATTATATAGCATATGTATGTAAATAAAAATTTGACTCTAAGATTAGACTGGTTTTATTGCAAATGAGAAGTTTTCAAATTTTAATATTGTTTTATGTGTCCAATTTTTGTCTTTGTAATTAACATCAATTACATCATTGTACTGCCAGTTAATATATGCAAAAAGTAGTAATAATATCTCACCAGTTCTGAATGAAAGTAATCTATACTTTTATAATTGCCATCAATTTAACACTTTATAATGTATTCATCATTATAAGGGAACAATTTCAGCAATACAGAAACTCTCTGCTGTCTACTATGAATAATTTTCTTATGAATTGTAAATATCATGTTGAATAGTTATTGTTCTAAATTATTGATTTTATTTTAGTCTTGTAAATTTTAAATTTCCCAATGTGATTAAAAAATGTTTTATCATAATAAAAATCGATTTATATATATATATATATATATATACATAACTTGTAAATTTAGCTCATGCTTCATTTAATAGTGTATGAATTCTATTGATGATTCTTATTTTATGAATTTATTTCTCTTAAATTTATATGATTCAGATTTTTTATTCAGATATATTTTGTGGTTTCATAATTTGGAAAATCGCAGTAAAAGATTTATTGTTTGAAGTTATTATATGTATGGGAATCTAATTATTCTTTCTGTGTTACTATTTTTTATCAAAATTCTTTCTTAATTTTTTTGTATTTAAATTACATGGCTGTTTGTTGAGAAAGTAGTGAAATTATTGTGATATTTCATTAAGAAAAAATCTTATTTTCTTGGATTTATTTTCCCTCTCTGTATTTATCTTTGATACTAAAAACATTTGCATAAAAAATATAAATAATCGGAAAATTACTTGAATTATTTTACTTTCAAAAATAATTTATTTGAATAGAAAATAGAACTGTGATTCGGTGTCTTTCTCTATAAAATTTGTCCTTTTATTTAAAAAGAATTTAATAATAATATTTACTCATTGTGACCTTCACAATTGTTTTTATTGAAAAAAGACATTACCTTTATTTGAGGTAATTTTTGCATATTTTTAAATTAAAAAATAATATTAAGAAAGAATTTAATAAAAGGAAGACTTCTCTTCATTTAGATACTTAATTAATCAGTTTATTAAAACAGTTATATTTTAATTAACAACTTGATAAGTCTTAAATTATCAAGTTTAGGTACATTTTTAATTTTAAAAGTATTATTTTAAAATCTAACAACTATCGTTTTATGATAACATTTGGTGCAATAATTGAGAGAATGATTGATTGAATGTTTCTATAGTTTATTTGCACTTTACTTAAGTCCTCAAAAGACTCATATTTATGTACAAATATTTACTTTTGTATTATCTATTTTGTTGATGATAATTTTTATATGAAATATGTAAAGATCTCTTAGATTTAGAAATCAAGATTTACTCTATACATTTTGATGAAAGATTTTATATGTGGTTAAAGCAATATTTTAGAAGATAAATTGTTACTTCTATTTTGTAAACAAGAGTATATATGAGACTTGTACATGAAATCTACTTTTTACTAAGGCAATTTCCTATTGTGAAACAGTTTACAATCTTATTAAAATTTTATTACAAAATTATAGTTTTCTGTTACTTCATTTGTTTTATCAACAAAATTGTATTCTATACTATGGATAGAATTAAAATTAGCTTACAATTTAAAGATCAATTAAATTTTTTTATAAATCTTGCTACAGTTTACCAGTTAGATTTATGCCTAACAAGAATTAAATATTCTTGTTTAAACGCTTTTAATTTTTTAATATTTCTTATTAATATAAACTAATATTTTTATTAGTAATTTAAGGGATATATTGCAACATATTTAATACTTAAGCTAGGGATTAATCAATGAAAATTGCTCATTAACTATAAGCTTAGCTTCTAACTTGAGTCATTTTGTATTGTCAAGAAATAAAGAGTCAATGTATTCAAATAAATAACAGTCTACTTTATAATTATTAACTGGAATTTTAAACATTTTGTATTAAATTTGTGTTAGAGAAAAGTTTGAACTCTTCACATTTTTGTTTTGATTTATGAGCTTTTGCTATATTTATCTCATGCACTAATCAACCTTAATTAAATTATCAAACTATGATTAACACAATATCTGAATCATAATATGATAATGAATAACTTAATAGGTATTGTAATGAAACTGCATATTTCAATCATTTATTAACTAAATCAGCTGTACTCGTGCCACAAGTTATAAAAAAGCAAAGAATTAAAATATTTTATTCTGCATTTTTATTGATTCAAACCCCCCTGAAAAATAAATCTAATTTCTAGTATTTTAGAATGGGTCAAGATTGATATAATTTTTTTTGCAGAAAAATCAGGAAACTAAATGGTTGAAACAATTGAATATTTAAATCATAAATATTATTGAAAATGAATTCATTTAACATCTTAAAATTGCATCAGGATAATTGAATGCGTAGAAAACATTAAAATATGTATTTTTGATATTCAGTGATGTCGCCCTTCATGTGTAGAAAATCATGTTTTTATTTTTGTTTGCGAATATTTCCTCAAAATCATTGATCACCAAACTGTCTATTGTGAGCTAATAGCCACATACATTTTCGGAAGATCGTGCA
>JAPDSC010035493.1:0-26926 GCA_026290005.1 Latrodectus geometricus
ACTCTTAGCCAAAACCCTGAAGACATTCCTTAATAACTACAGCTTAATGAGGTAGTGCATTATTATCCATGAGAATAAAATGATTTCCAATTGCACCAGCACACGAGTGATATGGATCAAGGATCTTGTACTGATATTTTATATGAGTCACAGAACACATGTAACTATGTCTTTCTACAGTGTTGGATTGATGATATCTATTTTTTTGTTCGTTCGCTCCAGATCAACACATGCCCTGAATCAGTCTCCCATGTGAATTGGGAATCATCAGTAAAAAGAACAGAAACCATCTGCAATATGGTTTTGGAAAAGTGTTCTTTTGCTCAAGATAAGCAGGCTCTACTCTGTTGTCCAGTGAGGGGATACACACAATTGGTTGCTTGTATAGAGACCTGCTTGGTGATGACAGCTTCACACTGTACTAGTGGATATTCTTCTCTTTGATGCTACAGAATGCTCTGCAATAAATTGTAGCACAGAAATACTTCTTTTCCTTTAGGTCAAAAGAGCTATAAAATGATCTTCTGCAGATGTTGTAGCTTGTGGTCGGATGTCTTATGGATGCAAAAGCTTTTGTTTGATAGTGATTCTAGAAACAGTGGACCACATTGTGAGACATTAAAATAATCATCAGCCTGTGACATTTCCATTCATCCAATCGCCTCCAACAAATAGGGCAAACGACTTTTCTCAGACATTGTGAGATCCCACTGACTATTGTGAATGAATTTGCTTATAGTAGTTGCAAATCAGCAAAAGTTACATGATTATGAAAGCTTAATTTTGCAAATTTTTTTTTATATATACCTATTTTTTTCTATAAAAAAAGCGTAAACAAAAATTTGCGAAAACGCTAGTCACCAAATTGCAAATTAAATTTACATAAATTAATTTTTTTATATATAAATTGTAATTTTTAATGGTAGTGTCATTTTTTATGTTGAGCTTCAGAAAACATGTTATTCCTTAACTTTTGAAAGCCAATGTAATTACAGCATTATATCAAAGAAATTAAACCAAGCTGCTAACATTTTTTCTTAAGGGAATAATAAATAATGAAAATGTTTCATGAATTAAGATTGCTTGAATTCAAGAAACTGGATAGTAAAAATAAATACAAAACAATATAGGTAACTGAAGAGAATCATAAATCTTTAATTTAGTTGAATAATTTTAAGCAAAATCTATGCATATGATTATAAAAATGAATTTTTTTATGCTAAAATAAATCAAATTATTTAATATATAACAGCTTTGTGTACTGATAAGTATATTTATAATAAAATTGAATTGAGAGATAATTTTCTTTTGACTAGAGATGCTGCTGATTCAGCACCATCTTTTGGCGACAGAAGATGTTACCAACTGCCTGTAGGAAGTAGAGGACTAGCTATAAGAGCTGCTGTATGAATGAAAATTTTTATAATCTCTCTTTTGATAGATCACAAAGAGTAACTTTGTGCAGCAAAATATATTTATAAAATGCATTATATTTTTATAACATTTTTCATTTAGAAACGTGATATTGATGAAGGAGCTGATATGATAATGGTTAAACCAGGTCTAGCATACTTGGACATAGTAAATGAATTAAAACAAAAGGTTGTATATTAATTCCAGGTATTTCTTTAATTTATATTTATTATATCTGCTTTTATGAGTGTATATATATATATATATATATATATATATATATATATATATATATATTGAAGAGTATAAGCATTTTTTAACTGTATCACTTAATGAAGATGAAATAAAAATTGTGTTTATGGTTATACATTTTAATAAACTGAGCGAAATAAGAAAAATGATTTTTAGAATGAAATAAGAAATATTAAGATAAATATCTGACTTGTAAATAAGTGTGCATTTGTAATTAACATTTTTAATTTAATATTAATACTAGAAAATATAACTGATTAAATGTATTTTCTTTGATAAATAGCAATTATATATAAATGTTTCCAATTTTTTTTATGTTGTGTGATTGAAATAAATCTGTTACTACTTATAGGAACAAATGAGTGCAGAAGTTCATATATTTATTATAAGTTAGGGAAACAATGAGATTGTCTGTTCAATAAAAGATGACAGCTAATAATTAGAAGCTAGAATTAGAAGTTTTTTGTAAGTTGGACATCTTAAGGATAAATTAATTTCTACATCATAACAGATTTGTGAAGTTTATTTGCACTCTGATTTTCTTTTGAGCATCATGCAGCAAAAAAGACATATGTTTATGATCAATGAAAATAGGTACAATTTTGAACCATATCTATCTAACATTTATGTATCAGAGTATAACCAATTGCAAATATTGTATGGTGCTTTTACGCATAGTGATCAGGCTGGGAATTGCCTTATAAAAGTGACATTCTAAGTACAGTATGCTTCCAATCCAATGTTGGAATAGTTTGAAAAATGACATGTAGGCTTTGTTAGAGAAACTACTATTACTGAAAAAAGCTAAGAACATTTATCTTATGACTTGAATGAAGAGTAGTTACTCATTTATGAAGTTTGACACAAAAAAAAAAAAAACTCTCCTGCCTGAAATTTAATTTCAAGAGGTATCAGATGATTAAGAACATATTGAAAAAGAAGTTTCAGATATCAATAAGTAAAAATGACACAGAGTTACAACCGTCTGCAGAACGTGCAGATGAATAACTATCAAGATTCAGGTATTTTTTTGAGAAAAACAATAAAAATGTTTTGAAACAAAGAGATTATTTTACTTGATTATCAATAAAATGAAATTTAGCAATGCTTTTAAGTATGAATTTTATTTTATATCTGTTTCTTATACACTACATCCTAAATTTTTTTCATGTTTTCTTATGAAGAGAGTTTGATAAAAAAAAAAAAAAAAATATAGAATCTAACACTTATTTTTGTGTTTTACAAACTATTTTAGCATTTTTCTTTTATCAAAATATTGAGAATTGATATCTAATGTAGATCTAATTTTTTATATTATGAATATTTTTTCTTACAAGTTGCCTTTTTCTGTTTCAATTCTTTATTTTCAATTAATTGATTAAGTAAATATGTTTAAATATTTTGGCATTGAATTATATTTTATACAAGGTAAACAAGAAAGTTCTTGCTGTTTTAGCATTGTCATTGAATGAAGTGAGAATAAGTATGCAAATTAGTGTATGATGTGGTTGAGTCAACGGTCAGTTGAGAGTAGGACATCAACCATTTATAAAATCAGTCCATCACACAAATTCCTCAATCGTAACTTGTACAGTCATGAAGAGAAATGGATGAATCGAAGCTCATTCAGTGTTGTTTACTTTGTGACTTCAAAATGGGTTTATCAGCTACTGCTACTTATTAGTCACCAAATATCTCAAGCATTTGGGAATATTGCCGTGAATGAACATACTGCAAGGCATTGGTTTCACAAATTCAAGTTGGGAAATTTGTCCCCCTGTGATGAAGCTCAAAGTAGACAATCACGGGCCTTGAATGACGAGATCCTGCAGACGGCCATTGAAAAGAACAGTAATTAAAACATGAGGTAAACTTTCCAGAAAATTTAACATTTATGGTAAAACAGTTAAATTTTATCTGCATGTCTTAGATATAATGTATAGGGTGTACAAAAGGATTCCTCACACGCTGTTGGAAGTTCACAAGCAACAAGTGGCAGCCTGTTCATTGTTGCATTTTCATCAACATAGTACATCCATATTTAATTGCATACTAACCAATGAAAAAAGTGGATCCTGTATGACACTTCCAAGCATTCCAAACATTGGTTGTCATCCCAGGAAACTGTCCTGCACTGAGCCAGACCACTTATGCATCCATACAATATTATGCTTTGTGCCTGGTGGACTACTCGTCAAGTGATTCACTTTGAGCTATTACCAATGGGCTGAACGGTCACTGCGGACCTTTAGTCACAGCAATTGAAACGTGTGCAAAAGGCATTGCAACAGATGGAGCCAGCATTGGTTAATCACAAAGGGGTGTATAGCAGGGGTGGCCAAGATGTCGACCGTGAAGTCATTTTAGGTAGCCCGCGCAACCCTCCTGATAATGACCTTGGATATTAACAGTTTAATTTATGACTTATGGCATGGAATTAATGAATTATTTACAGTTAAAATTTTCTACAATTTACGTTTTAAGACCTAAAACAAACTGTGCAAAGTAATACAATGAATTTGTCGTTTTACAATGGAGAATTAATTAGAAACGACAAAGTGAGATGCTCTGATTATAACCAGTAGCCAACGGGATGATAGCGAAGTGGCGAATCGACTAGTCTACCCATCACATCAGCCAGTTTAGTTTCAGTTCTCAGTTAATCGTCTTACGTTGCAGGTCTCTCGCTTCCTACCAAACTGATACGATAATTCAACAACCCATCCAAAATGACTCAGCCAGGTACCAGTGCTAAGAGAAATAAAACATTACATTATCACAATGCTTGGGGAAGATTGTTTCTTTTATGTTATGGTGAAAGAGAAACGTGTTTATCTCATTTGTAACTAAAATGTGGCACTTCCAAAAAAAAAAAAGCAAACGTCGAAAAGTATTTTAAAACCATGCACTTAATATACGCTACAGACTTTTCAATTGGCAGTGAACTTCAAAAAGTTACAGTGCATGAATTAAAGTTGAATTTAAATTTACAGCAATCATTATTTACGAGACTAGGCACCAAAGCTAAGACAGTAACATTGGTGTCGCTTAAAATTACGGAAGTTTTGATGGGGGGGGGGGAAACACTCGAATCAGGAAAATTGATAAAAAAAACTTTCTGTAAAGCGGGAGAAGTGCTTTTCCACAATTTTAAAAATAAATTTGAAAATAAATAATATTCCTTTGTCATGTAGCACTGTGATGCGTTGGACTGAAGCTATGAATAATAATTTGGAGGATTCATTAAATGACGATTTAAAAGCTTATAAGTTCCTATCACTTCAATTTGATGAATTCACGGATATTAGTGACATTGCACAGTTATGATTTTTGTAAGAATGGTTTTCGAAGATGACTTCAAAAGAAGAGCTATTAACTATAATTCCATTGAAAGGACAAACGATAGGCAAAGTCATCTACAATTAATTTATAAACTTTATTGATAAGACAGGATTTCTAATATATAAATTGGTCTCTATAACAACAGATGGAGTTTCAGCAATGGTCGGGAATCGAATTGGTTTTATTGCCTTGTGCAATAATGATGAGGAAATTCCCAGTTTTACCAGCTATCATTGCATTATCCATCAACAGGTGTTGTGTTCAAAAATATTAAAGTGTAATGATATTATGCAAATTGCTTTTAAAATTGTCAATTCAATTTGTTCAAGAAGTCTTCAGAGACGACAATTTCGGGCGCTTTTGGAAGAAACTGAATCAAAGTAAGGAGTTCTCTTATTGCACAGAGTCGTAAGGTGGCTAAGCCATGGAGCGATTTTAAAAAGATTTCGTATTCTGTTACCAGAAATACAAAAAATTCTGCAAATGAAAGAATAGCATTGTAGATAAGAAATAGCTCATGAAACTATCTTTTATCTGCGATATCACTGCAAAACTTAACGACTTAAACCTAAATCTACAAGGAAAGAATAAATGTTTAATAGATATGATGAGCAAGATTAAAACTTTAAAAAAATCTATAAAAAGGTATGCGTTTCAATTAAGAAACCTCAAAAACATGGAGGAAGAATGCATCCATAATCTTAACAGACTTTTAAGATTTCGCTGAACACTTGATGTTTTGTTTGAAGAATTTAAAAGAAGATTCACACTGACTTATTTAGGTTGGAAGAAATACTCAAATTTATGATATTTCCTCCCCCTCCATTTAATGAAAATATAAACATTGATGGAGTATCTGAAAAAATAAGATATTTAATAGATACCACATCAGTCACGATCGAGGAAGAAATTATTTAATTAAGATGCGATATATTTCTTAAATCCAGAGCACATCTAGCGATACTGATTTTTGGAAATTAATTTCTGAGGAAACGTTTCCAAATATTTACAAATTGTTATTTTATTTGTAATCATACTTTGTATCAACACATCTTTGTGAAATTGCTTTTTCAACCAGGAACGCAATAAAAACCAAACTTCGGTTGCATTTAACAGATTTAATTTCGTGTTTACGCATTGCAATAAGCTCGTACTAGCCACAATATCATAAACTTGTCACAGATATACAATGCCAATTTCAACTAAACGCAGTGAATAGGATGGTCAGCTTTTGATATATGAATATTTTGATTATTTTCGTCAGTAAATTTTTATTTTGTAAATATTAATATAAATTTTTTGTTTAGAAAAATTAGATAATTTATTTTTTTTGTTACCGAAAATAAATATATAAACACATGTACGTTACGTTAATTTAACTCAGTCATTGGTAGACCGCCTTCGACTTTTTAAATGTGGAGTAGACCGCGGATGCCAAAAGTTTGGCCACCCCTGGTGTATAGGAATATCATACAGTGACTTGGTGCCATCTTCCTTACTCACTTTACCTTGCACTATCGGAACACCACTTCTTCCATTCTCTGGAATCATTTTCATGGAAAATCCTTCACTAATGAAACTGGCTTCTTCTTTGCATCCAAAACCCATGAGTTTTACCACAAGGAGATAGTACTACTAGAGACACATGTTGGTAAAAGATGCTGGATACCAATAGTGATTACTTCAAGGACTAACAATAGGGTACACTTTCTGTAGGTCATGTTACTAAGGATCATTAAAAGCAGCAAAAACTTTCTTGTTTATTTTGTAATTTACACTTAGTGTAATTCATGCCATATGATAAACCAAAGTTTATTTTTATATAGAAATATAAAAAAGAATAAGTAAAGAGAAAATTTCAAAATTATGCGTTCTACCACCAGCTATTTACCTAAATATTTTTTTAGCAGGGTTTAATTATACATAAATCAAATTATATTTTATTTATTATACTTTATTATTTAGCTTATGTTTATTTACTTTTATAATTATTCGATGTATTTATTTTTTGATTAATTTATGCTTAAATAATGTATATTGTTCATTCTTATTGAAGTGTTCATATTTCAATATCATTGATGTTTATGAGTGATTCCATTTGAAAGATGTTTCAGTCAGCCTTGCCTGTAACATTACAAGTGCTTGTCAACAACATATATAAAGAATCAATACCACTAATTTGTTTTTGAATACACAATCCACTTATTCTCTATTTTCACATCACAGTTACTAATACCCTTAAATGCATTAACTATAGTGAATTTAGACATAAAAATAATTAGTATTAAATATTATTGAAAGGTAAATATGAGAAATAAGATTTATTTTTATATTTCTATAAATGATTTTTCAACACTTTCAACAAGAATACCATTTAGTAGGTTTTATAATAGTTATAGCTCATTTAGTACTCTGGTTCTTCATATTTAAAAGAAGAGAGTATATTCAATATTAATATTATAACTTTTGAAATAAGCAATTGCTTTAGATTTCTGAATAATTTTTTGTTACTCACTCACTCACTCACACATTTCCTGGTATCACTCTATTTACTTCAACAACTTCTAAATGCAGTTATCTAAAAATTTTGTTTTAAAAAAAGTACTCGGAATTAATATTTTACATTATATCAGAGTAACAATTTTACTAAAATAGTTTAGGACCATTTTCTGACATATTCAAATATTAATTAACCCCTTAAAATAAAAGAGTACCAATGTTAAATTAAGATTTAGTAGATGCATAGGGTTAATGCTAACATTTAATTCTTGGATTCATATTGCACATTTAATTTCTTTTGATTTTTAAAATTGTATAATTTCTTTTCAGAAATAGATTTGATATCACATTTTAAACATTTACCCTCAGGTAAATGTTTAAAATGTGATACTATTTTTTCTTTTACATATTATGATTCTAGATAATATTCTAAGTAGTACTCTATTTAACACTCTTGCTCTAATGTAGTAAGATCGCATCTACACCTAATATAATTTTATGACTCTCAGAATTTCCTTAAAACATATGTAAAGTAACAAAATTATATTTTATAAATATTATTTTGAAACAAAATGAAAAAAGCAACAAAACAACTAATTAGATTGATAAACTCATTTTCAAAAAGATCTAACTTTTCATTTATATTAACAATATTTTAAATGGTAGAATAAAATAAAATATTATATATTTTTTAAAATATTAATTTAAATCAAACCATTAATTTACTAACACAGGCCATTTCTATTTTTTATAATTACTATTCATAACAAGAATTACTACTTGATATTTTACTTAAGATTTTACTAAATAAGATTCCTAATTATGGATAATTTTTAGAGAGTTGTAAAACATCAACACTGTAGATTCAATATTTTATAAAATATGTGTAAAATGTTTTACATATATATCTTTCTTGTGATGATAAATAACAAATTACATTTATGATAAACATTGTATCTAAACCTACATAAAGCACAGGTAACTTCTGACAATATGAGAAATACATATATTTATTTTTACATAATATTTATTTTAGCATCCAGAATATCCTATGTTTGTTTACCAAGTATCAGGGGAGTATTCCATGTTTTACCATGCTGCCAGTGCCGGAGTATTTTCATTAAAGGATGCTGTAATGGAAAGTCTTACCTCAATGAGACGTGCAGGTAATGAATACTTAGCTATGTTTTACAAACAAATAAAGAAATGAAAAGTATTATTGTTTTATTTAAAAAGAGAAAACATTTTTTAATGTGACTTATATCTAGAAGTATTAAAACTGTGATATAGAGAATAGCAGCTATTTTTATGATGATTTCCATTGAGCGTTAAAGTTTTGGTGAATTGCAGTGATTAATATCAGTTTGTAACTAAATATATAATTAAAATAAATTTACTAAGACAGATAATGATATTATAAGTGAAT
Source organism: Latrodectus geometricus (assembly GCA_026290005.1). Taxonomy (NCBI): domain Eukaryota; kingdom Metazoa; phylum Arthropoda; class Arachnida; order Araneae; family Theridiidae; genus Latrodectus; species Latrodectus geometricus. The sequence continues at coordinate 8,933 of JAPDSC010035493.1, forward strand.
AACATACAGTAAAGATAGTACATTGAAGATTAATCTATACCATTAGTACATTGCACATATGTGAGCCTTCCTTTTCTTTCTTAAAATGTCCTATGCTCAGCAGGATGTTAATTTCTGACTTTTATGAAAATAATTATTACTGCTCAATAAAAAATGTTTTTGATTAAATTTTCAAAAAATAATTCAATTTTATATATTATTACAAACGTTTAATTGAAATGTATTTTGCTATAAAGTATCTTACAGCAATAAAATCTGAGCTACAAACAGCAAACTATGCTTAGTAATAAAAATTAAAGTTTTTTTCTTTTTTCCTTTCGAGTGCCTGCCAGGCTGGCAATATAGGGTGCACAACCATAATTTGGTGTGGAGTCTGACTTTCTCTGTACATGCAGGCCATAGGTATCCATTTATAGGGTAGACAACCAGTCATACTCCATTCATACAAGAGGAGAGAAAGTTCATCCATGCCCAAACTAGGATTCGAACCCAGGACCTCCCTATCCACTTGACAGGGTGGGCGGCAACAAATTGAGTTAAAAATATCCACTGCTTAATTATCTTACCTGCATTTATTAAATATTAATGACTAAAAATAGCTTTTCATAGATACAAGGGTATCTATGAAAATCTATGTACTATTTATATAGTATTTATTTATCAATACCAAATCAGCACAATTATTTGGAAATTATATAAATTAGTCAAGTTGATTTTTGTTGAAGAGAATCAGTTTGAACCTTATGTATATTGATTTTGTAAATTAATTTGAAATAAAGTATTAAAAGCATTTTTTTCTTGTCATTTTCAAAAGAGTCACCAAATGGCTTAAATCTTCTTACAATCCCAAAATTAGTCTTATTTCTTGGGGAACTGAATTTACATCATTCATATTATGCACTTAATATTGCTATATTGATTACAATTCTCCAAAGTTTATTTGACAAGATTTGCTATACCTAGAATTAATTCTGCATCCCATAATTTAAAGACCAAGCTGCTGTTTTATAAAACATAAAAAAGTGAAGAATTTAAGTAACGCTTATCTGTGTCATTCTCAGTCATAATTATAAAAAAGTTACTGCTCCAAGATTGTTAAAGTATGTAACTTTTTACTGTTGGCTACTAGAGTGAGAAATTGAACATTATTTGTCTAATGATAATAACCTGGAGTAATTATCTCTTAAAAAGATATATCAAATTTACATAGCCAAAATTATTATATTTAACAAAATACATGAAGCTCAAATTTGCATTTTATTTTGTTTGAAATGCATAAACCTTCGATATGGAATTTCTGAAATCTTATTTATCAGGATTATCTAATTTTATCATTCCAAAATATATTTCAATAAAAACAAGTATATTGGACAGATTGGAGCTTCAATAAAATAGGGTGGCTGCACTATCCAATATATTTGTTTTGGATTTTTTGTGTTGCACAAATTGTTCAGTGTTTAAAAAATTTAAAGACAAAGTTAGATATAACAATTCTAAAACTCAAAGATGAATTTTAAACTTGAGCTTAGTTTATGAATGGCAAGTATAAATATTACCCAAGCATGAGATTAGTTTAACACATTATTTTGAATTCATATCTTTATGATCATATAAGTGAGCCCTTTTGTGAAAGAGATGGAAAACATTAAGCTAATTTTGTTATTATCTACGAAAATTGAATATAATTTTTCTTGTTTGGCACTAAAATACTTTCATTTTTGCACTTGATAAAAAGTAAATTAAAAACAGAGCAAGGGTTTCTTCTTTTTCTTACAGGCATTTTCTTTAGCGAAAGTATATATTGAAAACATATGAGTAAGTTTCTGTCTAAGACCATAAGTTGTTGTAATCTAGAATATTTAGAATTAGATATTTGTAGAATCTCAAATATTTCTTTTCTAAGCAAAATTAATACAAATATTTTTTTTTTGAATTGTTTGAAAAAGTGACCATTATGTTTAAGTTAAAGAAGTATCAAACTACCTGTGAAATAATCTAAACTAAAGACTTTGTTAAAAGCAAACACAACAAGTAACATTTTTATGTATAAGAAAATAACATAAATGGGCTTGAATATAATTATTCATTAATGCACATATCTAAAGATATTTTTGTTCTTAAACACAATAGCACTCTTTGAACTAATTCTTATTGTCTAAATTAAATTATGCAAAGTTTATAAAAAAAACTTATTGATTTTTGTAAATAATGAAAAATGCTGAGGAGAAAGTAAAATTTTTAGTTATGAATTTACAGCATAGCAAAATTATTTAGCAATTCATTATAAAATTTGAAAAAAAATTGTAACATATTTGTTTTAAAATCAATGTATTTTATTTTGGTTCCAGTTCTTTATAATAAATTGTATAAGAAATGTTTCATATGCCCTCAACAGTATTTAAAGTATCTATGTATTACATCTAAGTAAATGCTTATTAAACTAGTTTAAATTAAGGGATGTTCCTTTATTATAATAATAATATTTAAGTATAAAAAAATAATAAATTCTTTACCATATTATAAAAGAAATTTTTCTAATTTTTAATATTAAATATCTTAATTAAACATTTCTTAATAAAATACATTTTTTATTTTATATAATAGAAAAATAATTAATATTCAAATTAATATAAACTTACCTTCTAAATTTGTATCCTTAGAAATTGAATCGATGGCGAGATGACAAAGATAGTCTGTAATTTGAAACAGCAGTAGAAGATAAAACTTGGGACAATTTACGTTTTTGCCATTCTATTCTAAAATATTTAATTTCATTGTGAACAATTGCAATTTTATAAAAATAATATACATATTAATTAAAATTTATTAGGTAGAAATTTTCAATTTGAAAATCTATTTGCTTATCCTGATTCTTACTAATGTTTGCCAACTCACTGGAATTGCTGTTCAATTTGAAATCAATGCATGGTCTCATTCAGAAATTACGGAAATGAAATATGTTAAGCTTTTCCACATTGTGATTTTTTTATGGCAGAAGTGTATGTAACTTTAATAATCTTTATATGGTAATATATATGTGGATATAAATTTAATTATTTCTAGTTCTATTGAAAAGGTAAAACAGTAAGTTTTATCTTTTCAAAAAGTCTATTACTGATATAGTTATTGCTTTAGAGTTAATCCAGATTCCATATGGAAATTCCAAAGAGCTTAAAACTTGTTTCACAAATATCAGTCTCTTTATATAAGAGTGTTTGAAGTGACATTATTAAGTCATATTTATGTTATTTGATAAATATTTTAGTTATTAAAAGTATAATTAGTATTTAACTGAAAATTTTTGGGACCAGATAAAAATAAAAAATTAAATTTTTATAAACAGAAAGATTATGAAAAAAAAAAAACTAATCACCATAATGATCAATATAATCATAGATAATTGTTAAGTCTTAACAGGAGACTTCTGTTAGTGTTGACTCATGCTCAATTACATGTACACTTGTCTGTATGTAATCATAAGTGATCAGTAAGATATTTTTTAAGCATTCAGTAAGATATTATTTCAAGCAGAAGTTAATTGTAAAGTTTTAAATGAAGTAACAAAGTAGGAAAAAAAAAGGCAATTGCATTTTACCATACCATGACCAAATGTTAGAAGTTACTTGATTTATTGGTGTTCGTCAGCTGATAGTTTAATACACTTATAAGCACTACTATAATACACATTTAAATAAGATATACATAGCCATATAATAATACATTAAAAATGTGGCCAGAAGCATATAGCTGAGAAGGACTAATAGCACATCTTGTGCATCGAAATTTCAATCAAATCTGATAGGAATCATAGCAGCTAGTGAATGAATGAAGAATGATTCTTCTATTAACATGTAATCTCTTCTTTTAACAAGGCTTTAATTACCTAATTGTTAGCAAGTGAATATTCTGATGGCTGCTGCATGCAGCGAACATTTGGAATCTAGACCTTACAGAAAAACATTATTCTCACAGCAATTAAATATTGAATTTCTTATTTTCACGTAATATAATTATAAATATTTGGAGTTCCTTAATTGATATGATTTCTAACTTAATTTTGATAGTAAATTTATAAAACATTCTTGATTTTTGTTTATTTTTTTAATGCCAACATAACTACTAGTACTTTATATGTTTTAAGCAGTGCCAAAAATTTCATACTTCCAAAGTATTCAGATAATAGGATGTTGATTTAAATACATCAGAATATGTTTTAACAACTGAAGTTAAAATTAAACATTACTGTATTTTTTATTTTTTTCATGCAAGTAAGTAAGCAAAAAATAATTATTAAAGTTAAAATTATTGAAGGCATGTTTATTAATATAAAATGTGATTTTAAAGTACTCAATATACAAATTAGTAATATCATAATTAAATCATGTTAAAATATTTATTGAATAATATAAACAGTTTTAACTATATATTTTTCTTATTGTAGGTGCAGATGTGATTATTACTTACTATGTTCCACAATTATTATTAGAATGGTTGTAAAGGCTTCAATAACAAGCAAGATATATATTTTTGTAGGAGTTTTATATCAATAATGAATATTTTTTTAGATTTTTTGTAAATTAATTTTGCTAATTATTTTGTATTTTGATTTGTTTATTAAAGTTTAAGTTTTGAAAATTTTTCATATGTGTGTATAAATAATTTAAATTTTATAAATTATCACGAATATTTCTTAAATATATAAGTTACTATATGTAACAGCTAATTATTACACATATTTAGAAATTATTTAAATCTAATTTTTTTTATTTGTACAGGATCTATATTGCAAAATTGATTTGTAAACCTGAATTAAAAATCAACCATCAACAAATCTGATTATATTCATTAATTTAAATTAAATATAGTAAAGTCCCAGTTACTTGCCATAAATGTGCCAGTAGAAAGATGAATAAGTTGAATTGGCAGATAATAAGGAGGATTATATTAATGAAATCTCTCGTGGTATAGTTGTACTTCCAATGTTTGATCTTAAGGTTTAGCAAGGTCCATTAAGCCTTTCATTTCTTGATAAAACTAAGTACCATGCATGCTTGGGAATTAAAGACTGGTTATTTCGCTTTGGAATGACCACCTAACAGATATGGGTTTTCTAGAATTTGTCCCCATAGGGATTCTTGTGCCACTTAATTTATATTAATGAAGAAATAATATATACTGAAATGAACTTAAGAATAAATTTAATGTTACTGATTTAAATACAGAAATTTTAAATGGGAGAGTGGTAAGTGAAAAAACTAGTGAACTTCACCTGCTTTCTTGATGTATTTCACTCCATTACTGCCAAGTTTTGATATCTTTAGAGTATCATAATGTCGACACTCTTGACTTTTTTATGCTTAGCATATATAACGTTTGCTTCAAAAAAATTTAAACCATTCTTTATGAGCTAAAGGCTCAACAGTCTTAAGTTCATTGACATCATTGCCATTAAAAAGTGTGTAAATTTCTTCATCAGTAATTTGATACTGGTTATGTCTAGAAAGTCACCTTCTTGCTTCAATCAAAGATACCTTTTCACATCCAGGAATTTGGTCAAAATATATTTTTTAAAAAGAAAATGTTTTTCCAGATTTTTATTTTTTTTAAACATTTTTTCCAGATTTATGGTTGTCAACTCCTAAATCAAATCTGGATTCTTAATTTCTTGTATCAGGTTTGATAGTATTTTTGGGTTTTTTTTTTTTTCCAAAACATCTCATTCCATATGTTGATAAATAGCAATCATATTTGAAGGTTTTTATATACTCATTTCTAAGGTTGTCTGCATCAGGATGAAAAAATAATCTTTAAAAATATTATAACTTATCCATGCAGCATTTTGATCAAAATATTTTACTGGTGAAGCATATTTTGAAATTGCTTTAAAATTCCTAAGATTTTTCGCCTGTTCAATCATTGTTAATTCTGTTTTGTGGTTTCATTATAGCATTACTGCAGGCCAGAATGTAAACTCTCCCTTTATTATGTGTATACCCTGGGCTCATTGCTTCAATTTTAGCTGCAAGTCTCTTACTGAGTAAAATTTTATAATTAAGGCCTGTTTCACCCAATTAAATATTTAATTTCTTGTTAAGTTTTCAACTTCAATAAATATTTGAAACTTATTCGTAAATTGCTCCATTTCTCCAAAATTTGATGATAGTTTTTCATCACAAAATTTCAACTGACAGATGTTATATTGCTTTTTCCATTTGCCTACCAGCCTATGTTAATCGTAAAATCTGCATCATTTCCTTTAAATTATTTTTGGAAATGCAACTTTTTTTTGTTTTAAGATACGTCTCAAAATGGGCACCATTTAATCACTAATTTTGGTTAACTAAATGAACAATGCTTTGGTAGTTTTATACTAATCACACATAGTTTTTGTCTTTTAAGTCAATTAATTATAGACTCTTAAGGCTAATTGTTTTATCTTCCAATTTCAAACAATGTGATGACTGATGCCATAATCATCAGCAAACTTCTGCAATGTTATCCCTTTATTCTATTTTTCTAATGTGTTAAGCTTATCTAGCATTGATAAAAAATCTCGTTTATTTTTTATTTTCAATAATCACAATTGTTAATAAGACTGCACTGAAATACATTGTACTCGAAAACTTACTTCCAATGAATAATTCTACTGAACTTTGACAAAAGAAACAGTTTACTAAACAAGGAAGTACAAGTGACTGATGGAAATGGGTGCGCAATTCACATGTTAACTGTGCAATCAGACACATTATTAAGAAATCATGTACACTCATTGATGCACATATATTATCAGCAGAAACATACATTTACTGATGCCTAAAATATATCAATAAACTATTTCTCAATAATTTTTGTTGTTATGATTAAATAAAAAAATGTATATGTTATTGGTATAATGGATAATACAGAATGGCAGATAAACGGGACTCTACTTTACACTGTGATGCAATGCTGAATATTCTATAACTTAAATTGACCTTAATATCATAGTTAAGCAAACACTATACTTAAATTTTAATATAAAAATGATGAATATAAATCAATACATTGTAATTCATTAAATGAGAGTTATCTTTCTAATTTATTGCTACTTTGTTGTTGTTTTAAAAAAATTAATCTAGAACTTCCAAAATGTTTTTTTGGCAACATATAAATTATACAAAACAACTATAATTTTTCCTTATACTTCTTAGTTATTAATAAGTAATAATATTATGAAAAGAGTATAAGTATTTAACTTTTAAAATGTAAAACATCTATTTTTTTTTGTTTCTCTAAGGTTACTTTTTGTAAAGAAAAATTAAATATCTAGTTCAAAGTATTATTATTTGTGCTATATATTTTTGTGAAATATTTTACTTATTTTCCAATATAAGAAAAATAACTAATAAATAAAAGTAGAATTTTTTTGATATTCTCTGTACCTCGATATATATATATATATATATATATATATATATATATATATATATATATATATATATATATATATATATAAGTAAATTTCATTAAACATAAACGCAATTTATTTTTTAAGTTATTAAAAATTTTATGAGAGGTTTCTCTTAAATGTCTGAGTTGCTTCTACATTTACCTGAAAAATTTGATTTAAGTAACTTATAAATTTAATGAAAGAAACCATACTTTGTTAATTTTGTTTCTTTTAGTTTTTTGTAATTCTTTTGTATTGTTCTTGCTGCAAAATCTCGGCGTTTTAAGTCCATTGTTGTTCCTATAAAGCGAGAACCTTTCAATTCAGGAAACATTTGTTCATATCTCAAGTGCATTTGATTTTGGAGTGCAAGGAAAGTTTCTGTAGATTCAATTTCTCCAGTTTTAACTTTTAGTATTCCCTTAAATAACATGATAAAAAATTTAATTTTAAATGATCTTGAAACAAATAAGGTTACTGAGGTAACAGACTAGCAATAAAAGTTCTAAAATAAATTTTAAAAAAAATATTACATAAAAAAGAAATACAAAACATTTAAAGTTATATTTCTAAAAAGTTAAAACAAGACATTTAAATTTTTTTTAAAAGACAAAAGATTTATTTATTATCTGCTGATATGTGAATAAATGCATTTAAAAGTTTAACAATTCTCAAAAAGTTAGCAAATATCAATTTTAAAATAATGAAATTAGCTAAATAGTTACTGCAATATGAAACATAAGGTCTCTCTATATTCTGAAATACACGACATTATGAACAAAATTTAGCTTATTTTATTGACTTCTAACCATTTATCAATACAAATAATGAGAAGGCTATTTTTATAGTGACAATAAAGCAAATTGATAATAATAATCTTAGTTTGAAAATTTTTCAGTTTTAGTTACACCTAATTTTAAAATGAACCTTGGAGCAAAAGAACACAGTATGAATGTGTACTGACAATTACAATATTGATTACTACATTTATTTGCTAATCTGTAAGAAATATATTAGTAATTAAGACATACCAATAAAACATCTAAACTATGAACTTTATTTGCAATGGTTATAGGTAAATCCATATAAGATATTGCCACGTAATTAGGTTTGCTAATCCTCAAATCTCTGACCAATTGATCCAAAAATTCAGGAAGTTTTTCAAGAAGTATAAATTGAGTTCCTTTGGGATCATACTTTCTCCAAGAATTATGAAAGCTCATTAAATTTTCTTCTTTAAAAATATCCTTTTCTTCTGAAATGGCTTCTTTAAAATTATCCAAAATGACCGCAATAAAGATATTTACCAAGATAATGTTAGTCAAGAATATAAAAGTAAGGAGATATATAGCTGCCGCAATCTTCACAAGTGCACATGAAATGAAAGAAAAGAAAAAAATAAGCAACGTGAAAAATATTATATAAAAATATAAAAAATTAATTTGATAATCAATATGCCTAAGAATTAACAGAATGTTAAGAACACATGGTATCTGAAAAGATTAAAAATATATGCATATATATATATATATCAATTAATCTGACTAGTAAATTCTAAATAATATAAACACCTCTGCATACTTTCATCTTTCACTTCAAAAACAATCATACTTAATTTATCACTACATTCTTTAAAAAATAGAAATAGTGTAATGCTAATTAGAAACAGTTAAAATAGAGAAATGAATATATTTTTATAATAAATTTATACTTTACTTAACAATATATTTTATTTTATTAAAAAGAGACTTAAAGTATCCTATATTTGAATTATATATTTTTATAGTAAAAAAAATATATTACTTTATTTCCACAATTAGATGCAGCAGTCTCAGTAGTTGAGTGAATATGTTCATGTTCACAGTGAGGAGGTGCTACACTTAATCCTTCATATATCTTCTCCCATCCTTCACCAGTAGTTAAGCGAAATAACAATAGCATAGAATTGTGCATATTTTTGAAATTCGCATGGCTGCTAATGTAGTTACCATGTTTAACATTACCAAATAATGATATTCCAATTATTGCATAAATGAAGATGATTAATATAAGCATTAGAATAAGGCGAAAAAGTGAAGAAATGGAAGCAACTGTTGCATACAATAAAAGACGAAAGCTTATAAATATCTCAGTTAAATGTAACAAATGTATAACTCGTATAATACGGAATGCATATAGGAAGGCCAGAAGATTTGTCTCGGTTCTAAGAATGTATCGCATTAATTCCCCTGAAAAAATTAATATAGTTACAAAAAGAAAAATATTTACAATAAATATTGATATGTATATTATATCAATATTTTCCTTAAAACATACTTTCTCCAAAATTTTAATTTAATTTAAAAGGCATAGATTTAATTTTCAAAAGAAATGTCAACAATACTTTATTGATTTATTTCATTGAAAATACTTATGAATAAAAGTGAGAATCTTGAATGTGCTTTGTAAGCACTAAAATATAATAGCACGTAGTTTTTTTATGAAATTTATAAATTATGATAGTATGAAATAGCTTTAATGAAATATGCTTTTAGATATTTTTAAAAAGTGTAAAATGCAAGATCTGTCACATTTTCTAAAACTAAATTGTGTGAGGCGATTTAACTGGAACAAATGTAAACTAAACATACCAAATTTTAGGCATTTCTTTAGGTACAATGTCTAAAGCAATGGCAGTCTACACACAGTACAGCAAGATAAACTCAGTAAAGCAAAACAGCTGACATGAAGAGACTGATGGATATTATTGCAGATTGCAGCATCTAAAAAGCTAACAACTGCAACAAAAGTGCCAATTCATGAGTATCCTGCATTACAAAGTAACATAATAGTATAAATGCCCAACAATTTTTTAGAAGTTTGCAGCCAAGGTAATATTTTGTATCACATATTGGATACGATGGACAATAATCATACTGATAAGAGACTGGGGAAGTGTAACAATATGAGATGTAATGACATCAGAATAGAAAGATAAAAACCTGATGTATACAACATTGATGAATCAACAAACATTTCAAACTGTATCATACATCAAACTAGTTCATGCATATAAAAAATCGAATAATTTTAACAGTTATGGATTCATCCCGTAAGTCTGGGAATTAGAAATTACAATAAGAAAATGCGAGTTATTGAATAGCATACATTGTCCAAAGTTTGTCTGATCAGCAAATGTCAATATTACCTAAGGATTTTACTTGTGATTTATCTCATATCAAACATATATGTTTCTTATTGTCAAACGGCTGGTTTGTGATGTCATTAAGTATAAACTTGCAATCTAACATCTTAATCAGCCTTTACTATACTTCATCATGAGATCAGTCAGGTAAGCTAAGTTCACACACAGATTTTTACATTTTTCTTTAAGTTTAGAATTTAAAGATTATTATTATTTTATATATATATTCGCTCCAATAAATATCTTTCTTTCATAGCTTTTCTTCAAAAATCATTCTAAAAAGCAATATGTGTACAAATCTAATGAGTAAAAAATAATTACCAATAAAATATGCAATGAGGGTTGATAAATCTTGAACATTAAATACATCATAGAAAAAGTGCCTTCTGAGACCAAATAATTTTATAATTAATTCCAAACAGTATAAAGGTGTAAAGCATAATTCAAACATTCGTAGAATATTTTTCTTGCTATTTGATGCTTTATAAGAAGATACAGCAATTATTATTGTATTGGCACAAATTAGAAGTGAGCTAACGATTCTAAACCTAAAAAAAGAAAGAAAAAAAACATTATAAAAATTATAGAGAATAAAACTTTTTAATTACTTAAGTACAATTTAAAATTAAATAAATAAAAAAGTTTTACTTTTTAATTATTTAAAATAATTTAATTAGATCACAATAATGAAAGTAATGTTTTAAAAATTACTTTGATAAAGAAATTACAGAAGTAGTATTTCATTATTTTATAAACATGATTATAACAAGGATGGAAATATGATCAACATCTTACAAAAGAACATTTTTTCTATTTATTGTATTCTCTCATGAGGCTATGTTAATTACTGATAAATTTTTATACACAATATGATGTTTTAATTAAGAATGAAACTCAAAAATTCCTAAATGGAAAATTTTTCTATTATAATACAAAAACTAATTAAGTAATTTTTGTATAATGAAACATGCTTTTCTTTTAGTAAGTTTTAAATTCCATGCATATACTAAAATTGTTAACAATGGATATCTGTTATGGTGTTATATATTGTATCAATGAATTATCTATTATCAATGGATTGAAATATAAAGTGAGATAACAGAAATCCAAATATTTTAAGATTTACAAATTTTAGAATAATTTTTTGTTAGCGCCTTATACATTAAAACTATTAAAATTTGTTTTGATGATTAAAGTGGTAAATGAAAGCTTATTCTAAAATATATCATATTATTTCATTCAACTTTAAAAAAAAAAGAAAATCAGTAAAAGATAAATGTTAATAGAAATTAAAATATTCACCCTAAAGCAGTAGAATTTATTTAACAAAGGAATATTTTATATCTAAATATATATATAGTTATACCTAATATGATAACAGATAATTATTATAAGTGCGATTTAATCTCATGAAAGATTAAATCGCACTTATAATAATTATCTGTTATCAATAGATAGAAAATTCAGATTTTCACAACTGTCTGTAAATAATGTGATTATAAAGTGAACTATTTTTATTAAGAACACTTTTAGAGCAATTAACCTGACTACTTACTTGTATTAAAAACTACTACACTAATATTTAAAAATAAACTATCTTATTAGAAAAAGTCTTGATTTCATGTCAAATCATTTTTATTTTCAAAACAAAATTTATTTCTATTCTTATATTCAATTTCGTTTTATAAACTTAAGAAAAAAAAATTATTTAATATGTTGCCTTGATTACTTGATTATTTTCTTATATATTAGATACTTTCTTATATCTTACATAAGTATTTATAAATTCCGGTAAAAAATAACACTTAAAATGTAGTTAATAATATTTTTAAAACATAAAAATAAAAATAACTTCTCCAGTTTTCTTTGTCTATACCTTCATATGAAAACTTTTATGATAAATATATTACAGAATTTTTACTTTGAATGCCAAATATTTTATATAAAAACTTAACAAGAATTACAAATCAATAACGGTAATAATTACAAAAAATTTTAATTTAAGTTTTTAAAAAATACATTGAATGTAAAAAAAATGAAGATATTTCTTAAAAAAATAAAATGAATTACAATTTTAGAGTATTATGGTATAAGAAAATAATCCTTCTTGTTCAATATATTACTTGCTTTTAATAAGGTAGAGAAACTCACTAATAAAGCATAATTTTTTCAGCTTTACATACATTTTTTTTTCGCTGTAATGATTTAAACATTTTTATTTTCAATCTATGTTTCTTTTCACACACTTATATTTGTATTATATATTTATATATACTCAATTTGAACCTTCAAACTATAGTATTGTAATAAAGCTGTGAAAAATATATTGAAGCACTGCACACTGCATGTTGTTCAAGATTTAAATGCAAAGCATTCAAATAAAAGAATTTAAATATCAAATCAGCTTTCAGCATAATTTTAAACATGCTATATAAAGATTACACTATCCATAAAGTTTTATCCTATTCTTTATGCTGATTATTTCACATATTTTTTCAAATATGAGAATAAAAAGTACTGTGATGGGGCACCTATAAAAAATAATCCACAACTTTTTCTATGACACTTGGCACTAATAATTCCACCCGGATTTATTTGCATGAAATTTGGAAGTGCGTGGGAACTCTACTTTTGGCTGCATCAAGAAGTGCATCAGTGACTTTTTACACAGTATCAACATCTTATTTTCTAATCATAGTGTCAGTAATCACAACTAAGTGCGTGCATTGTGGCTAATCTGTGCAATAATCAAAATAAAGGAGGAAAATGTGTTGCCTACTTATACCAGATTGTGTTATATTGAGAGGAAAATTCCTGGATGACAGCATGGGGATATAACTAAAGACTACAAAGAGATATTATATGGACGCATATTGCAACAATCTGATGTGATGTGTTAAGGGATTCTATAGAGCTAGGGAAGTCACACGACATGAGAATGCATTCACCTTCAAATACTATATTATGATTTAACATCTTTCCTCACACAGTCATAACTATGCAATTTGAGACAATGCTGATGTTTCAATAATGTTGTTCTTTGAATCACATAACTCATAGAATTATACAGTTTAATAACTATTTTGATATCTTCTATACAAGTCTAAAAAATGTGACAGTTCCTATTGAAAAACTCCATAAGGAAAACTGAATACTCAAGCCTTGGATTTAAGGGAATCTTCATTCTGAAGTGTTTTGTCATCAAAAGAATCTACATACACTACACCTGATTTAGAGGAAACTAGAGTTCTCTTACTTGGGAAAGGTAATTTAAGAGGCCCTTCGCTTGAATGTTTTAATTTTTGAGATCTTAGGGACTTTGATTTCACCAAAGACTTGGGAGAAATTCATTTTAGAAGAAGTTAGACATTTGTTTTAAAAATATTTGAAGGTAATTTGGCAATCAGAAGACTTAAGAAATCTACTTGGATACTAAATGATTTTATGATTATTCAGACAAATTATGAATAACTAATATGTCATTGAGGGGTACGTGATGATACTGCTTGTCTGGCTGTGAGGTAAGATAAGTTTTGTTTTATTTCACAGATGTAATTACTTTTTCAAATATCCAAGTTTGGATGTACACTAATGCAGTTGACACATTCTTCATTTAATTAACATGTGCTGCTGTCATATTCAACTGAAGCAGATTGAGTGTAAGTCAAGCGTTCCCAACTAGTAATTTTTATATGGCCGAAACATTGACATTTAAAGCAACTTAAAAGATTTTACTTTTACGGGCATTGCAATTTAGATAATCAGCTTTAATAAATTGAGGTAGTGTAGGAGTTGCAAATTTGAGTATGATGTGTTTTTTTTATAACACTGTACCTTCTCTCCCAATTGTAATGCATTGTATGTGATACACTTTTTGGTCAGCAAGAATATCTAAAATTTCTTTCTCTGAAACATTAAATCATGAGTCAAAATTACTCACTGCACAGAATTTAATACATTATGGACAGATACTATAACATTAATATTATCAAAACATTTTAATTTTAGAGTGGTTGGCTGATAATACTTCAATCAAGAAATCACCCGATTTCATCTTGCAATCATTTTTTACATTTCTAATTGTACCAATAAGAGTCTTATAATTTAAGAAAGTAGAAACATTATCAAAATTGCTTTCTGTTCTTATAACAAAATATTTCTGACCACTTATTATTTGTTACTCAATAAAGAGGAAAAAATTAGAAATATAATCCATAAAGAATGTGATTATTTCAGGGCTAACTGCACAACTGCTAGCCATGCCCTGTACACTTTCAATATATCTCTGAAATGCTTCCACCCTTATTGAGTCATTCAGCAGTATTGTACATAATCGCTTGATCCGTTGAAGCTAATTGATGATCTGAGGACCACTACAGAATTCCCATTTTTCTGCAGCAGAGGGAAAAATTATGAGTTGGTCTCTGAGAGCCTCAATTACTAGGATCTTCCTTTTGAGGGACATGGGTCTCCACACATAGCAAACACATAGGTGATTTAGTCCTGAAGAAAAGCTAAAGGTAACAGATAAGTGATAGATACTCAAAGGGAGTCTTCAACCTTTTACAAGGCAACCACAACAAGGGAGAAAAACAGGAGAAGAAAAGAAAGAAGACAGATTACCAGGGTTCCTCAGGATTGTGACACTGTGTTTACTGAAAGTAAACCACATGAGGATATTATTAAAGAGTATTTCCTTTATATGATTTACGGATATCATGCTTACATTAAAAATATTACACCAAGAATAATGTTTTTTAAGAATAAACATTGCTTTTTTAGCAACATTATTATTAATTTGTTTATTGTAAATTTTATTAATATTTTTTAACTGGAAAATTCTAATGCAAATGAATACATGATAAAATATATACCCCCAGTGGCAATGAATTTTATAGCAAATATTTAAAAATTTATTTAAAGGAGGATCAATATGCATCAGACGTTTTCTTCGACCAATTTTCCTTAAGGCTCGATAATATGCCATCTGAGGTTTTGTAAGAGATACAGAAGTAGGGCCACCTTCTACCTAAAAATACAATTTTCATAATAATTTTTGTTAATATAGGAATTGAAGATGCATAGAAAAAAATTATTCCTAAATCCTTTACAATACAGAAGCTATAACAAAATTAAGAACTGTTACAAAAGATAATAGTCAACTTAAAAAAATTATAACCTTAAATTATCTTTTGATAATTTTGAATCTATATGATAATAGAGAATTTTTATATTTTTAAATGAATAATAAATAGGGTTTTAAATTTTTTTTGCATTTTTTCACAATTTAGAAATTGTTTTCATTAATCACATGAGTCTTCCTTCAGACATGCTTCTAATGTTTATTAAAAAAATATTCTTTAACTTAAAAAGTTTTCCTTAGAGTATAAATGTGGTGGATTTATTCACTTTTGTACAAAAATAGTAGATTTTTCCCCCCCCCATAAGCTTTTTTTCATCAAAATAGAGAGAGCAATTAAATTTGAATAAATATATAATGTACAATCATTATATTTCTTGAATGAAAGATCATATGCACTTTTTTATATATCTTTTCCATATCATTATTAATTCTTAATAAGTTACAAAAGCTTTGACAAACGGGCAACCAAATAACGTATTTTTTTTTTTCGATTTTGTTAAAACATTTTGATGCTTTAACAGAGGAAGAATTTTAGATTTACTTGTAAAAAAAACTCGTTTATTTGTTATTCATTGGTCTTGTTTTCCACACAAGGGCTAATTAGATTGGAACCAATAATTTAAATTGGATTCCAAACTGTAACAAAAGTCAATGCCAAAAGTTAAATTCAAATCCAAGAATTATTGAACCAAAGACAAAAGAATTAAGATATTCAGCTGTCGACTTGGTGTCGAACAAAACTAAAAATCATGAAATGGACAAAAAAAAAAAAAAAAAAAATATCATAGGTTTTATGGTCTGAATGTACTAAAAATTTTCAATTGTATACTTTTCCCAATTTTGATAAATGACCTTTTTCTATCAGTAACTTTTGATAATTTTTTCAATATTAAAAGTTTCTTTTAAAACTTTTGAATTTGTTTTGAGTCTATAAACTTCTCTGCTTGTTTAAAGTTCGTATTTACAATTTCAGGTCCAATGTAACATTCTGAAGGTCACATTTTCCTAAAGAACAAACATTTTCTTAACAGACAAATCGAGCCTTTTTTTAATAAAATTTCAAAATTTTTTTAAATATTTATCAATGATAAACTCATGCCTCCTCTTTTCAATTCATAACTGATTTAAATGGAAAATGATTTAAATGGAATGTAATAAATAAAATAACAATAAAAAACTCAGACTCAGTAGATTTCTTAACACAAAAATTATTTTAGCAAAATTAGACAAATGTAAAAAAATAATAAAGATTTTTTTTTTTAAATTTACATGATTTTAAAATTTTCAATCTTACTTAAAAATATAACATTGTAACATAAATTAATAAATTTTTCTACTGCTTGACATTACTTTTAATAGTGTCCCACCACATCACGTTTGGTACCCCCGTAAGCGTCCCGGTGGTGCCCTTGATTTTCAGGGCACATGTGCCAACCAAGCCGTAATCAGCAGATTTGTCCGTGGGCACACTAAGGGACTCACTTTTAGCGGGCATTCCAAACTATTTCCAAAATGCAAAAAATGTTACGCCAACGAGGCTAGTCATCAACATATTCTTTTTTGCCTCGATTTTTAAATGGAGGAGTTTCTTGAGAGACCTCTCCTCTTCCTTGATTTTTTGAGGGTATATGAACTTATGGATCTGGTGTAGCTCCACTATCCCAGATGGGATTGGAAACAACAACAACAACTTTTAATAGTTCATAATTCAAAATACCTGTTTGCTTAGCTTAATAATTATAATACTTTTATCAAATATCTTTGGATTACAGAAACAAAAAATATGTTTTTTGTTAACGAAAATGAAGATAGATCATTTGGTATTTTGTTTGTTTTTATATTTCTAGGTGTTTCTTGAAACATGAAAAACACAAAACTAATTGAGCTCAAATTAGTTTTCATAAGCATAAATTAAAAACTCAAATCTAATCTGATATAGGGAACTGCTTAATATTGATAATGCATTTAAAACAGTTAACTTTGATATTCAAATACATACCAGGGTATTAGGATCATTATTTGGAAGGCATAGTTCACCTGTACTAGAATTAGGACTTCAGTTTCACACTAAATTCAGAATGTCTTAAAAAAAAATAAATTATCAAGATTTTTTTATAAGTTTATTGTGGTTGAACAATAAGAATTTTTTCTAATATTTTAATTCCCTTTAGCAGATGAGTAGTATATTCAACAAATATATCTGAGTTCCATATTCAACAAATATATATATATATATAT
>JAPDSC010035496.1:3181-13641 GCA_026290005.1 Latrodectus geometricus
CTCCATAATCTACCTCTGGCCCCTGAAGAAATACAGAGTCAACATTCCTCCATTGAAACGAAAGGAATTTAAGATGAAATATAAAAAAAAGAACAAAGGGAGGAGAAAAAGACATTCCAGCAGAAGTTGTTGCTGCTCCTCTTTCAGAAGGTGACACTTTGCATGCTGATCAAAGCCGAGTCGAACACACGAGACATTAAGCACGATTCTTGATTCAACTGCCAATCTCCCTCTCTTCACACATACGTGCCCAAAATCCCCCTCATACCATATCTCGACCCCGTCGTCTGGAAAACGGGATCTGCCATCCACCCACTCCCCCACCTTGCAAGTGTTTGTGTGCGAGAAGTTCTAGATGTTCTTTCAGAGTAGTTCTGTGTACTGTTTGCTTGCTTCTCCGCAGCACACTGAAGAAGAAGGTTTAATGCGTTTCTGCGTTAAATCCAAAAAATTCACGGCCGTTGGTTCTCAATGGATCAGATCGGAGTTGGTATAAAGGTGTCGTGAATACAGGATAAAGAATATATTTTTTTTTTGTTCTTAGTTGCATTACTTTGTTTCTTTCCTATTTTTAAATTTTTTTCTGTTTGGTAAAGTTGCTTAGAGAGATTTTCTAAATGGGTTTTTTTCGTGAACTTTTCGTTTGTGAAAGCAAAAGTTGTTAGTGTGTTAAGGAGAAGGATTTTATTTTTGATGTCAAACGTGAAAGAGCTAGTCCACGAATTTTAGTGTGTTGTAGGCTAAAATTGCTCTAAAAAATTTCATTCATGTAAATTCACTTTTAAAAATTTTATTCCTTATATTGCCTCTTGATACAGAGATGATTGGAAAATTATCTACAAGAACAAATTTGCATTAATTTTTATTGTAATTCTTATCTCTGCATATTCCTTTCTTCTTTCTTTCTGTTTATATGCTTCAAAAACTCATTAATATCCGACCTCTTTATCTCTGATTTATCCTCTCTTTCACTTCTCTATCTAAGTTCCAAAAATGGTATACTGTTAAAAACCACTATAAATAAACATGTAAAGAGCAAAATTTGAAGTATGTAATCTAAACTCTTTCTTTATTGGGATTATTTAATTTTATTCTTAGTATTTTCATTTTTAGGCCAAGAGGAAGGCCCAAAAAGAGATGGAAAGACTGTGTGGATGAGGACTTTGCCATCCTAAAAGTAAAAAAACTGGAGATCAATTGCTGGAAGAAAGGCAGCTTGGGAAATGCTTCTGAGGAAGGCCCAGGCCCACAAAGGGCTCTGATGCCATTATTTACAATTTTTTAAGACATTTTTTTTTCTTGAGAATTTTTTGATGTTTATCTTTCCAGGAGAATAAGTTGTTGTATAGCAAAATGACTGTTAACCTGTTTAATCTGTATGTTTTGTATATTTCCCTTGTCTTTAAAAGAAAAATATTATTTTGCTTCGTTTAATGATTTTTTTTAATTTTAATTTATGTTAATTATAATATATGTAAAAGAATCCATAAGGTATTTTGTATTTACATTGTTTTTTTAATAATTATCTTTTCACACACTAGAATTTTCGTAGACAATTTTAAGCCCATAATAACTAGAAAGAGTGTAAAAATTTGTTTAATTCTAACAAAAGCATGTAAATATATTTGTTTATATTACGACTTTAAAATTTATAAATTTTTCTTATCATTTTATAGTTTATCTCTCGTTATAATTGAAAGAATATTTTAGTAAATAATTTTGTTTTACTGTCCCGTTGATCAGAGTGAGTATAAACAACCTAAATTGTTGTCTCTAAAAAGTGACCTGATGATTGGCTTAGAGGGATGCCTCTAAGCCAATCATCAGGTCACATTTAAGAGCTTATCTTATCTTGTCACAACCAAGTGCTTATCTTATCTCTCATCTTTTATAAGTAGAACTATATTTTTTTGGTTTTTTTGTAAACATCTATGTTTAAATTACTTTACATCCAATTTATCAGCTGTTATTTATGTAATTAGGCTATTCGTCCAAATTTTATTTTGAGGAAAAATGATAAAGAGTAGTAATGAATTAAAAAAAAAAATTTGATAAGTTTTAAATGTAATTTTTTTAATGAAATTTAGAGGAATTTTTTTGATTACACTTTTAATAGCAAATAAACTTTTCCCTTTTTAATCTGTTTTGTAATTATTTTGTGAAGAAATTCCCAAAATATTACAAACAGACATATTTAAATATCTTATAAGATGTGAAAAGTGGCATGAAGTATATTCAATGCTTGATTAATTACGAAAAAATTAAATATTTATTATTTTTATGTACACAAATTCGGAACGTAGTTTTTTAATAATTTAGAAAAATTAAATATGCTATATTAAGAACGTAAATAAAAATATAAAAATATAACTCTAATTTAAATTTTCCACATTGATATTATAATTGTTGTTTTTTTACAATTAAACTTTTCTAAAAGTTTCAATATGCTCTTAAAAGCCAGGTATATATACAATAAAAAATTTATTTAATGATGATAGGTGAAAAGAAATCATTTATAGGAACGGAAGTGAAAAATCTCACTTCCGTTCTAATTTAAAATAGTCTTCAATCTAGCTAATCAATCTCTTTTTTTTCCCTCTGGAAACATCCTTTTTTATTTTTAAACTTTGAATGGGACTATTAGCTAAATGTTTTTCGAATATAAATATTCAGTTAATATTTACATTTGTGTTATTTGTGTTAACAAATCCATATTCATATTTCTGGTATTTAGTAATAGTTATTTATTTTTAACTTAGAACTATCGCGAGTATAGACTCATTTTGGTTTATGATCAATAATACTCCTAACTTTCTAATGCTTAAAATAGTTAAAATCAAGCATGGCAAACCTAATTTTATAGCAGAAAAATTTACCTTAAATTACTAAATTATAGCATTAAAGTTGTATGCTTTTACTGAATTACAATTAAAATTTATGCACTACAACAAGCAAATTAAAAATTTTTGTAATATTTGATTTCTGTTTACTTGTCACTTGTTAATGAATATGCATTTATGATGAAGTGATTGCATTCGTCAATGAGGAAAAATTGCATTATTTTTAAAGTATTGTTTTTAAGTAATACATTGCCGTTTTTTTTTTTATAAAAGGAGGGGGGGTTCAGTTTTCTATTGAATAGTTTTCCTATAATACTGAAAAGTATTTTTTTTTATAAAATAGATCTTTAAGAAGACAATGCGAGCAACATATATTTATTGAAACATACGGAATGCGGTTGCTGTAAGGAGTTTGAACAATCCAAACGTACTGCCTACAGGAGTTTTCCTTTATTGTAGTTCAAATTAATTTGAAAGAGCTAGCTTACAAAGATGAAAAATCCAGAAAATACCCTCAAATACATATCCAAACAAATGCATAAACAGAAAACAAACGCAACCTTCATTCGCATTTATACAAACAATGGCTGGCTTAGCTAATGTTTTTTAGTTCGAATCATATCATCTTAGGAGTGGATCATAGGGAATCTAATATAAAAGGCGTTTACTATTCATGATATACAAGATTCATGATATATTCATGATAATGATTATAATAAGTTTCAGTGTATCACTCTCATTAGAGAATGCGCCAAGCCTCAATATTTATGATAAGTGTGGAGAATTAGTATAGCAAAACTAAGTGCTACTCAACTACTTGTATTCACAGCATCAAGATCAAAGTTTTAATCTTGAGTATTTTATACTAAATACTTTGTTCCATTTATCACAACTTTGATCAGTTTTTATTTAAAAATCTATATTATCTATTTTCTTTTTTAATATTTTCTGAACATTCTAATAATGTAGGACACAACTATCACTGGGTATATAAGTAAGCTAAGAACATCCGTTTGTATTGCCAAAATACTGTTACCATAGTTAAAGAGTATACTGTCACACTTCTATCAGCATTTTGTAGCTCACATTATTCTGCAAATGCAAGGAATTGTAAGAGAATGTTTTGTAATATGAATATTGTAGAAGAATGTGATGAATAGTATTGATTCGCTTTACATAGTCACAATTTAAAGTCACTCTTCATGTGGTGATGTTACTATCAGATGAAGTCACGATCATTAATTTGAGGGTCGGGCATTCAGCAAGTTGCCGGAAGCGTAGAGTGACTCACCAATCGAAATGAGTAGAATCTCATCGTTTTGCTTTCCTTTTTCTCTCGGCATTTCAGTTTGGGTCAAAAAGCGACCGATCGGAACATCGCAACTTAATTAGTGCATGTGGGGGGATGACGTTGCGAATAAAGGAGGGAAGGAGCTTACCAGATGCGTGCACACATGTACACAGTGTACTCAAGGGGGGAGGAGTTTGTTGACAATGAAACGCAGCCTAAAGAAAGGTTGGTAAGGGAGAGCAGGAGCACCACACACATTTCCGGATCCCAACTAACGATGATGTCAACTGCTGGTGGAAAAATGTTCGCGTTGAAAGCAACGTCAGACACAATCTCCACCGTGGGAGGTTGCAATCAGACGGTTGCAATCATCCATTCCACCCTCGGTTGCGATCTTTCAATTTAACCCAGAAAATTGTGTAGTTATTGCAGCAGACTAATGGGAGACATTTCCTTTTCATCCATCCGATGATAATATCATTTGCAAATACCCATCAAATAAATTACTGTTACTTCTGTTTCATTTTTAACTGAAATTATTTTGAGATAAACTGTAAAGTATTTTCTTATAACACAATAAGAGATCCCAAGACGAAAAAAATATTATCTAAAAGCTTTTTAGCAAGCCATTATTTACATAATTTTAAACCAGTCACTCATGAAAATTAAGTCCTCGCACATGGACTGAATTACACTTTACAAACATCCACAACTCCATAGCACAGGCAAAAGACAATCAAATTCTCTTTGGAAACCAAGTAAAAAATAAACTATACAAGTAACATACCAATCATTGACAATTAACATCATTTACCTTAAACTAATTATCAGACTTGGTAGCCGAACGGTTAGCACTCTGGTCAAACTGTTCATGTGTCCGAATTTCGTTTAGGCATGGGTAATTATAGTGTTTCGGAATACCCTTCAAACTGTAAATCCTGGTCTAGTTAGCCCCCATGTGTAAAAAAGTAACCGTTGAGTGATAAAAAATTCGAAATTGTAACATTAATTTAACTACTTTTCTAATTATAATGTATCAACATGAGAAGAAATAGGCTGGTACTGATTTCTGATGTTCTGCAAGATTTCATGTTAACTGAAAGAGAGATAATAATCGAGAACATTTTAAGTTTATGATATGAAATTATAGCTCTATATATTAATTACTGGTTAGTGTTTGTAAAATATGCTATTGTATTTTCGACACAGCTCTACGAAGTAAGAAAAGTGAATCAACGGGCCTACTCAATAAATTTGAACAATCAGGTTCTCATCTTGTTGGTCCAAATTTTGTACCATAAAATGTTTTCATGTAATACTTTATTTTCTTTGCATAAAGTATTTTACTGTTTATTAGAGAATATATGCAATGTCCTTTTTCATTTTATAAGTTTAAACAAGTTATAAATAATCTTATACAAAAATTAATTAAATTTCTTAATAAAAATTAGAGTTTTCCTGTTGTCATATACATAAACTAAGGTATAATAGAGAGGTGACTTTCGTATGCATAAAGTTTAAAATAAATTTTATTAAATTCAGTCCTTTGTTATAGCTTACACTACAACTTTAAAAATAACTTAATTAGCAAGTTTCAAACCCAATTCTTTTAATTTCTCGAAAAAAAGTAGTCAGAAACCAATATTCTAAATTGATTAAGACATTGCCTGGTTTTAGTTCCATTTGTGATTCAAAGCAAAAAAAATTAAAGAAATAATATCACATTTTCATAAAAAATATGAAAGTGTGATTCCAATAAACAACAGCTTAATTGAAATCGCAAAAATTTTCATGGAAAATTTTCTTTTTACTTATTATTGTATTTTAAAAGACTTCATTTTTTTAGCACTGATTATATTTGCAGAATTTGAAAAATCCAAATTTATCAATATTAAAATATTTGTAAGTTCTTTTGTCAGATTTAGATTTATGTATATCAAGGCTATTTATAAGTTGTTAAAGTTTCGCTTTTTTATTGGTTAATTATCATAAGCATTTCTTAATTAGTGTACCAACAAACAGCGTTATATTCCCAAGGGCAGTATTTAGAAATAAGTATTATTTGGACATTAAATGTGTTTATGTTTTCATTTAAAATAAGTGTTATTTTATATGTGAATAAAGGAAGATTCCCTTTTATTTGTTCCTTCACCTAAAAATGCCCCTAAAATTCTCAAAAGAGCACTCGAAGTTGTCTCAAAGAGCGAGAAAATAATGAAAGCTTCCAGTTGCCAAGTTTTAGGGCGACATTATTCCTTTCGATACTCCGAAAGTGGAAACTTTCTTGCATAATTCATTCTTTTAAACAGTTTCACCCCAGTCCTCACAGTTGAGGGCTGGCGAAGAAGGGAAAAATGAAAAGAATCAGAGGGAAGAGAGCGAGATGCTTTTCTCACACTCTCAGACTGGTGGTGTCTTCCAATTCAAATAACCGAACGGATTAGAGATGGCCGTAATTTAACGTAACAGTTATTTCATAACAGTTATCTGTTTGTAAACGTTATTAGAATAACCAGTTATTCTTAAAATAGCGTTATTTAATAACAGAACTTGAAATGACTCCGAACTGACATGAGGTGTCACACAATTTGGCGATTTATCGCCTTAGTTGGCTGAATAATTTTAAGCTAAAATGATTATCTACTGGAACACAGCACGTTGTCTGGAACAGTTATGCGATAACGAAATGTTGCAGGGAAATTGTTCGTTATTCGAGGAACGGTCTGTTATGCAGGAACGAAAGGGTGTTTGACAACTGCTCGTTCTCGTTATTGAAGAACGGTCTGTTATACAATAACGTTTCGTTATTATATAACAGTCGTTATTTTAAGAACGCCTGTTATATAATAACGAAATGTTATTTCATAACAGTTGATTCTCGTTATTTTAAGAACATTATGTTGTTAGACAACATTTCGTTACTTTGAAAGCAATATTTCATCTGTTGATTTAAGAAAGGAAAAACTAGTTTCTTTCTTAATTTTTTAGATTTTTCGTATCTTCTGTTCTTGCTACGCTTGCAATAAATTCGGAACGGGGAAAATAATGATTTTATTTTTAGGCGAGATAATTATCCCTTCTGATTTCAATTAAAAATTAATTTATTTATTAATTATTAATAAATAATAAATAATAAAAAAATTAATTTATTTATTAATTATTAATTAATTAATTTTTAAAATTTCTTTGAAGGAAATATTTTTCATAAATAAAAATATTTTGTTTGGAAAATGTAATTTAGTTGGAAATAATATTGAATTAAAAAAAATTCAGTTTGATTATAATTCTAGAAATTTTAAAATGAAAGATATTCATTATTTGATTTCGTTAACATTAAAAATTATTTTTGTGAAAGAAATTTCCAGTCGAAATGAATTATTATTTTTAAAAATAATCTGGAAAAAAACTGAATATAAGAAAACTTTTCAGTTTCATAGAAATTTTAAAAGTATAAATATAATGTTACTCATAATAAAATTCCATAAACATTAAAAATTTCAATTTCATTATAACTAGAAATTTTAAAAGTTAAATAAATATTCATCATAAGATTTAATAATAAAAATTATTTTTGTGTATATAAAACTCTGACTAAATGAATTAGTTATTTTTTAAAAAAAAAAACCGAATATTTAATAAATATTTCAAGTTTATTAATATTAACATTGAAATATTGACTTAATATAAATATAATATTAAATATGTATAAGAAATATATAAACATTTAAAATATTTTATTTCATACTTTGTTTTACTTTTGATTTAATACATTAGTTTCATGAAAATTTAAAAACAAAATCACTTATTTTAAGTATAAGAAATTAGCATTTCAAAGTGACAAAAATTCAAATTCATATGAAGTTATTTTGTATTTTATATTTTCCTTCACAAATGCATTTATACAAATAACAGGGCATGCTAAATTATTGTAATCATTAGCCAATCATCATTCTTTTTTGTTATCTTTCCTGTAGATATAATTAAATAAGATAATATATTTATTACAAATATTTTGACACTTTTTCACAATCAAACTAATATAATATTTTAAAACTTAATTAGTTACCAGTAAAAGCAATCATTAGTACCTGATTAGAGAGCAATTAACAGGAGTAGAAGTTATTTTAAAATATTTTATTTTGATTAAAGAAAAAAATCATAAGTGTAGATATATTTCTATAAAGATTAATAGAATGTCTTCATACAGAGATCTACATGTATAGTAAAAATATAAATAAATTAAAAAAAATTAGAAACAAAACAATTTTACAGAAAAAATCAATCTATAAATTCCATATTTTTTTATTTAAATAGATTAAAGTTTCAATATTGCCGTCATATTGGAAAGCATATAAAAATTATTTTTATTTTTCAGAACGAAACAACAAAATGTCATGGTTTGTATACATTTTTTTAAATATTGTTTTACTACTTAATATATTTATTTCGTTTTCTTTTCACCACTTAATTAAATGTGAAACCTCATGAAAATTTGTCTTTTAATTTAATTTAAATAAGTAATAAAAAAAATACTTAATAAATAAATAATAAAAATATAAATTTTGTTATATTATAAAGATAAGGAAACTCATTAATACTGATATTTCATTCTTTTAATATTTAAATTAATAATGATTCGCACATTCACCTTTTTTAAATCCTATTAATTAAATTTGTATATAAATAAATATAGTAACATGTTCAATAACAGAAACGTATAACGAAGTGTTAAGTGACAAAAATTTATTATTTTAATAACGACCTGTTGAATAATAACAAAATTTTACATGATGACACATGTTTATTATTACATGATAACCATATTTTCAATGAGGTTTTTGTGATAAAGAAATGTTATTTTACACCATTTTGCTATTTTGAAAATAATGTTACAGGAAGAAACATCATGTTTCACTTCTCGTTTTGAGATTCTTCCCATCGGCTATATTCTTGTCTCGGGGCACTGCTCCCCCAAATTCAGAGAAGGGGAAACAATGGGAGTGGGAAATTTGTTCTCAGAAAAAGACGTTTCGGGTTTCTCTAAAGAAAGGAATTGACGGTTTGAAGGAGGAGAAATAGGAAAGAAGTAAAGAGTTTGGTTTCTAAAATGATTGATTAGTCGGAAATAATGGAATATTAAAATAATCCGCTAATAATAGTCAGAATTAAATTATAATTACGGAATTTACTTCTGCATTTTTTGCCATCTAATTCTATAATTTTCCATCGGAAAATTAAAATAATATAAAATACATTGTTTTAAAAGGTAAAATTTTAAATTAGGGTACATTTTTCAACTATGTAAAAAATAAATTAATTAAAAATTTTTTATTTAATGTGAACTTCTTTTTTAAATTACATGTAAAAATATATTTAAATTTAATTTAAATATACATATGTATATATATATATATTATTAACATAAAAAAGCGGTTTATTAATCTTTGGCAAATATTTTTTTAGATTATTAAACCAAATGGAAACAAATTTTTATTTAAGTAATTTTATATTAACAATAATGTAAAACTTACATTAATATTATATTTGTAAATTGTCAAAATTTAACTTAGTTGAAGTAGTTTTCTTAAAAATGTATTAATTTGTAAATATAATCATTAAGCTTCAGATTAAATTACTCAGTAATAATTATTTTAAAGTGAAAGTATTAACATAAAAAACAGTTTATTTAAAACAATTTCTTATGAAAGTAATTTTCTAATGAGTAGCAAAAAATATAATATACGTAAGACGCAGTCAAATCAATAGCAATACATTTATAAAAATATAAAATATTCTTAAAAAACAATTTACTCCTTAAATTGCATATTGATTACTTTATAAATTTTTCTTGCAAAATTTCACTTTCTAGTTATTAATTTGCCCTTCACAAAATTTGTTTAATTTATTTTTTTTCAACACTTGATTGAATATGAAATTTACTTAAAATTCGTGTACAGTAGATAAACAATATAAGCGATTTGCTCTGCTAAGAAAAATCCTTAAAGTAGTTAAAAATACAACATTTTGGGGGAAATGCTTACAAAATCAAGGCTAAAACGTGATACTATATGTGATTCTAAGAAATGCTATTCTCCAGAATAAAATTTCTGCGATTTTCATAGAAAGGCACAATAAGAAGTTGGTTTGATAGGCTAACTAACAATGTACACAGTTTTTCGTAACACAGTTTAAAAATCAAGTATTTTCCAACTAAAAATTCAATATCTATTGGCTCCCAAAATACTTTTTAACACACTTCAATATCGCCAATAACAGCTCAATAACGCCAAATAACACCTTAAAATCGCCAATAACACCTCAATATCGCC
>JAPDSC010035496.1:22132-38306 GCA_026290005.1 Latrodectus geometricus
AACAAAAAGATAGTGAGTTTTCATAAAACAAAATAGTTAAATCATTTTCTATGAAATAAATACGTTTAACTAGATATGAAACTTAACTGCTGCAGTTAAATTTCAAAATATACAAAATTAAAAACACTTGAAATGTAAGGACTTATAAAGAATCAGAAGAATTTATTTTTTATTCTTTAAGAGATATTATATATCTGAAACTTACTGTTATAAATATCAAGAGGGATTCTAGTACACAGAATTAGTTTTTAAGAAATTAATTGCCGTTAAATGTTATTATTTCATTTTATTTCTATACCATGTTTCGTGAATAGTTTTCATTCTGAAATATTATATGAGGAATAGGATTTAGAAAAATATTGTTGCACACTTTGAATACTGTTTAAAGATTGTCAAGATGGTTTGAGATATTTAATTAGAAATACTATCTTAGAACTAATAAAAACATTGCTTTTAATTTATTAGCCTAGCTTTACGACATAGCCCAATGATCTGAAAATCTCTTATATTTAAATAATACATTGTTCATACTAATATATATACCTAAGGAATTATTTTTACATATCCATTTTTTAAAGTTTAAATTTCATTTTAAAACATTGTCAAATTTCCATTCATTCGAATACGGTATTTTCATTATGTTAAAAAAATTTATTAAATAATTAGAATATAACCTAATACTTATTTGTACATCAATTAGTATTTTAAATAAAACATAAATATATATAGTGTTTAGCTATAAAAAAATGTTTTTCCATAAATGGCGAAATTCTGATATTGGTGGTTTCAATTAGAAATTCAATGTAATAAATATTCTGCATAAGCAATTTTATATTAAGTCGTAACTTGCTCAAAAATTACTGTGCACAATATTTCATATGGTTTTACAAAATTGTTTGAAAAGTAAATTATATTTATGATCAGTTGTGTTTTTAATATATTCAAATTCTTCGTTTAAAAAAATAATGAAATCAAACATTTAGTTTATTAACATTAGATTAGTTAATTAATTTTTAAATCAATTTATATTAATTAAAAATTTAAAACACTAGAAATTATTATGCAATCCCTAAACACATATTTTTCACAAAAAAAGTATTGGTACTATTCCAAATAATTTTTGTTTCCTTAACTACATCAACATTATTTATTAAATAAAATAATATATTTATAAAATTAAAGTAGTATAAAAAATACTTGTTACATTGTTTAAAACAATTTTGAGATGGATAAAATTCTCTTAGTACAAAAAAAAATTTACAAATTTTATTTTTGATTATAAATTACTTATGACAATATTTAATCAATAATTACCAATTCATAAAAATGTCACAGTCTTTTCAACTCTATCTATGAAAAATGAAAACTCTAATTTTATTTGATTAATATTAAAGATATTCTTTTCTTTATCTAAACGTATTCAGATATTTAGTAAACTCAAATAGTTTACGGTGAAAAAGAAGTTTAATGAAGATAAATTAAAAAAAAATACTTTCTTATAATTTTGAAGAATAACGTTAAAAATATAATTGTGAATATATATATAATACATATATGATTTTAATTTAAGTAATTCAATTTTAAAATATTGTTAAAGTGGAGATTAGTTTAAAATACGCGGTGCAGAAAGAGAGAAAATACAAATAAAAAAGAAAAAATTCAGGAGAAGAATGTAAAAAGAGTCCCTCTCAGTGTAACATAAATGTTTAACTTTTCTAAACTCCTCCAACACTCTTTTCGTGCCAGGGGAGCATGCGGCCTATCTTTGAGATCAACCAGTTGTTTCGTTTGGTAACTCCCCTTGCCGCACGCTTTCTACCAATCAAAACTCTTCCCGTCATCTCAAAAACAAAACAAATCCCAACCCACTCTATCATTCCTCATCCTCCCGACAGAGGGCAGTCTCCGGCGCAACTTCTCAGTGGCTCTTCTGATAGAATGTTGCTTTCCCTGCCATGCTTTGGAGTGTGGCAGTGAAGCACTAGACACCCGTCCATGCTGTTGCAGAGGTCCTGTAGTTCCCATTTCCCTACAGGTGCCACGCGCCTGTTCCGTCAACAATTCGCTCGTTTGTCAACACCTGTGACACAAGACACTTGCGTGCTTACAAATGGCATTTTTATTTGCTTTATATTCCGAAGTACATGATTTAATATCCAGGACTTTTTATTTTTAAGAACTAATCTCTTGACTTTGAGTAAAAGATACAATCTTTAGACTCATTTGCATATTTGAAACTACTTAACATCATTTCCAAATAATAAGAGAACGTTGCTATTTATTAATTAAAAATGTAATATATATTCTTCCTTCATTAATGTAAACTATTAAGTCACAAAAGTAATGTTATGAGTCAGATTTTTAAGTAAATTTATTGTTGAAATCATTCATGGGATAAAATCCTGGTTAATCAAAATTCAAGATTAAATACAATAGCATAATTAAATCTCATACAATTGTTATGTAGCGAATGTATAACCACACTTTTCTAATGTTATCTAATACTAAGGACTTTTGTAATACAAACAGACAATTTCTGAAACTTGGCTTCTTAAATAAGTTGGTTATCTAAGGGATGGACAAATTCACCGACAGTAAAACTGTAAAAAACTTTCATGAACATTAATGGTATTCTGCTATAATAGCAATAACATTTGAATTGAAGGACAATCATACGAAAAGGACATGCCTCGCTCTTTTTTAGTGAAGAAAGTGAAGCATCCCGTGGACCATGCTGGACGCTGGGGATACAGAGAACCATCAAGTCCGTCTGAAGGCACCACAGCTCCTCTGTCCCCACCATCACCAACAGATCACTGTCTCACCGTCCGATACACAAACAGTATGTATATAGCACATAAATTCCTTCTTATTACTTAAGATATCAACTTATTTTAATTTTACTCATTGCATGCTGATTTTTCCTCTGACAATTGCTACACATCTGCAATATTTTAAAATAAAGGATAATATCGGTACACTAATCGCGATAAACCTAACTGGCATGTTATATTCATAGATAAAATTTGTTCATTGGATTTTTCTAAGAAAAATTTGTACCATTCTTATATTAGAAACGTATTAAGAATATGCTATCTCTTTATGCTTCATTACATCAGTAATGGATAACTTTTTTTTTACGATATATGTACTATACTTAAAAGTAAATGCATAATGTAAGTATACTATACTTAAAGATAAATGCATAATGTAAGCATACTATACTTAAAGATAAATGCAGAATGTAAGCATACCATACTTAAAAGTAAATGCATGACAAATTTTATAGAAAAGGATATATATAAATGACATATTTAGAATATTTGAACTGCTTTTTTTATTTAAGCTTACTCTTTTGGTTATTTTTATTTATATTATTTTAAATTTTTCAGACTTTAAATAATATTGCAACTGAAAATATTTTTTTAAATTAATCATAAATACCAAGTATGCTATATCGAAATATAATATATCTAAACATAGATTTTATACAGATGTCCCTTCCTTCTTTCAGGTTAGATGTTTTTTTCCAGGTTTAATTTAAATTATTAATTGTATCCACATTTTTATATTTTACCGTATCTTCATTTTTGTGAAATAAATGTTCAAAGACTTAAACATGGATTAAGATAATCCGTTATTGTTTAATCCGATTGATTTCAAAATTTTTAACAATATAAGTTCATTGAATTGAAATATTCAAGGTATATAATTTTAAAGTTGAATTTTGGAGGAAGGAAATATTTATTAAATATGGTTGATGTAATTCCAACCAAAAGTTTTAAACATTTAAATATTTCATGAAATATGAGATTTAATAATGAAAGAGAAAATTATAGTCTGATAAAAGCCCCTAAAATTCTGTTATAGACGTCATTTTTTAAACAAATTTATTTAATTAATATTAGGTTTGAGATTTATTTCTAGTTGAAAAATTTCTGGAGAAAAAAATTTATATCTTCAAATTCTTGGGAAAAAGTTATTCAGAGTCCTTTTGGACCATTTAATCAAGATTAATTTTTACTTTTTCAAAACAAGGTAAATATATTTGTTTCCTAATATGAAAATTTGAAAGCTATAACTAATCAATGACTATTATATGTTCTTTTACAAAATATTCAAATTTAAAATTGTAAACATTTTACGTGCAGCATAATTATATGTAAATAAAATAATCTTAATGTAAAGTTCTTTGGATAAACTGGTTACAACTTGTAGTCCATAGACATTCAAAATCTCTAATGCCTCTAATGATATGCTCTTTAAAATTATTGTTTATTTAATAATACTTTTAGGCAACATTTCATTTCAAAACATTTTAAGATATTTTCTTTTAAGAAAATGTTATTAATTTTAAGATTATAATAATAATTAAAATAAAGAAAATTTTGCGATATTCTTCATTCCTATGACATTTAAAAATCGATTTTTAAAAATCGAAATTTAATTTTTAACGAAAAATGATAAAAAACAAAAAAACCGTTAAAAAAGGGAAAATTAATTGAATAATGAATTAATAAATATAAATTGTTTTATATATACATTTCACTTCCAAAAATCACAGAAAATAATACCTTATATCAAATACTATATTTTAAAACTTATAAAATAAGAATCTAATGTTTATAATTTTTTATTTTTCATTGCATTAATTGATAGAGACAAGGATATTAAATATAATTTACAATGGAAATATTTTTATTTATACTTGATACTAATACAATGTTAAATACTTTTCTTATGATTATATGCGGTTAGTATCGTATTATTCTCTTATTAAATAATAATATCAAGTATGTTAAAAAACTACTTTTATTTATATTGAATTTATAGCATGTTGAGGTAAACTATTATTGAATTCAAAAACACTGCTCTCTTTGTTCAAAACTTGACGCGAGAACATCTGTTCAATGTTAGTATGTAGTAATCATGATAAAACTTGTTAAAATTATCTTATTGTTTACTGATAATATGAATAATTTACATGGTTTTATTGATTAAAACTAAAAAATAATATTAAAATAACGGGGGTAAGGCACTCCTTTAATAGCAGTCAATAACTAGAATATTATATGCATGAACTTTAGAAATCTGAAACTGAACTAATTTTTGAAGCAGGAAAACATCTGATAAGAATTTTTTTTTTACATGACATTCTTTAAATATTTTTGGTAACTTATATTTATAAATTTGTTAAAATTGTTATCTTAACATTCAAACAGATTCATGAGCTTTTATCTGCAAATTTAATACCCACGTTAAAAAAGAATGTTTCATTTTCTCTTTGTAATTCTCTTATAATACTTTTTGATAAATTTCAGAACTTAATAATCAAAATTATTTCGCTGTAAAAAACTATCAATGTTTTCAATAAAAATTGAATTCCTAAAACGTTCAAAATTTAGAAATTTTTTCACGTGACATTAAATTAAAAGTTATACTGAACCAAAACGAGTTTAATGTGTTTTTCACATTAGATAAAAATTTCTTTCCGAAAGATTTCTTTTACAGATTTAACATGTTTAGCGTGATAAGAAAACAATTAACTCAGGTATATTTAAGTACGGATTTGAACAAAATTTAACCTTCGTTGATATAATATCTCTGTTTCAATAATCCATTCATAAATAAATCTGCAAATTTTCGTAAAAGTTTGCTTAAAATTTAAGTTTATACGTAAAATTCATATTCCAAAAAATCATTTAATAATTGCTTAAAATTGTAAAATGAAACGAAAAATCTTAATTCAAATAAAATAATATTCTATTTTTGCCTGACAAAAGGTCTAAAAATGAGATTTTTCTCTTTTTGATGACAATTTATTTCAATTTCTAAGGTACAAATTAAGTACTTGAACAGCTTTTATTACATTTTCTTGGAAAATATTTAAATTATTACTTTTTGTGTCCATTTCTGGGTTTGCAATTAAGTTCAGAAATCGAATCAAGATAAACTTTTACAATTATAAATAGTTCCTAGACGTTTTTTTCAATATAAGTATTTTATGCTATGACCACAAACATATTATTAAGCAATTATAATACAAACTTAATTGAATTGCTGTTTTTGTTGTTGAAATAATTATATATTGCATTTATAACCACGCAGTATATGAAACTATGATTTTTATTTAATGAAATCACCATAAAATATTTCGCCGTAAAGTCTTTGACCATTGTGAAAAATACTGAGAATTAAAGTTTTGTTACATGATTGTTAAGAAAATCGGTGATCTCAAGCGAGTGACACACGGAAAACCTGTTGAGTTTAGAATGGTCTGTAAAAGTTTCTTTTCCTTTTTTAATGTTCCTTTTAAGCAAGAAATCTATTTCGCAGATTTAACTAGTTTTGTCTGATATACTATATCAATATATGTTTCAATAAGTTAAATAAATTGTAAAATAAAGTATTCTTAAGATAAGGGGAGCGTATAAAAATTAAATATTGAAGTTTTTATAAAACACATGCTTAACAACTGTGAATATAATTATTTTTTATTGATTTTATAGTTGTTTTGCAATATTTATGTCCAAAACCAATTTGGACAAAAAATATTTAGTTCCGAAACTAACTTTTTTAATTAATTGGATAGAGTTCAATCGAATTCACAAATCCCAATAGTTTTATAAGATTAAATTAATTTATTAGGCAGATTCTGTAATTATGTAGTCGATTTCTGTAGTTTACATTTAAACTTACTATAAGTTATTTTCTATTTTTTTTTCAGAGCTCTTAATTAGAATTCATATTTAAAATTCCAATTTTTCTTATAGTCGTACACTCTTACGTTTTGTAAAAAAATTAATTTAAATTCTAATTTATTACTAAGTTAGTGCTTTTGCAAAATATAAATACGGGGAAAAGAACGATTATTTTTCATAAAACAATGGTTATAGGTAATTAAATGGTCAAGTATTTCAATATTGAAAATGAATGACCATTTGGTAGTCTGATTATTAACATGACAAATACCATATTTCAATTAATGCTTAATGTTCATTTATTCATGTGTATAAGTTGGTTTATTTAGTTCTGTTGTGGAAGAAATTATTAAATAGCGCAGGAAAACTTCAAATTATTCCATGACGTGGAAAAATAATTTAGAGAATATGATTGTTCAAATGTCACAATGACTTATTTTCTTTTTGCCTCCAAATCTGAATTTAGAATCTTCGATAGTTTTCTTTGTGTTACTTGTTATATACTATATATTAATCGAGCACTGGAAATACGCTAAAAGTTGCAATGCAAGAATAAAAGTTTTATGCAAATGAAATAAACTAGTTATTAACAAAAGGGTTTTATATTTTAAAATATTTTCTATCTGTAATAATAAATTATTTAAAGTAATAAGTTTGGAGAATCCTTTATCTTATTAAATATTCGAAAATCCAAATTACAAATTTTTTATTGAATATATCTAAGCAATATTATACATACACAACATAAATTCTTCTTCCTTACAAATTTACTGTGTTTAAATAAATTTAAATAAATATATATTTTTGTTATTCATTTTAAATTTATTTAAACACAGAAAACTATAATAATTAAATTAAAAAAAATTATTGTTAAATATTTAGAAAACGATTTATCTGAAAAAATAGACCATATTAATTTTGTTATGTAAGGCAGAACAATTTCTATTTTCTAAAGAAGATTTTTAAATTATCTTTATACATTTTTAAGTTTTATTAACACATTAGCGTCAGTGTTGTTACTGCCAAACCTATCCTGGGTTCGAATCCCGGTTCGGACTTGAATATACCTTCTCTTTCTCTTTTTATCCTTTAATTGTATAAATGAAGTATGAAGAATTGCCTACCCTATAAACGGGTATCTATGGCATGTTGCACTGAGGAGGTCGGACTCCACACCAAATTACGGTTCAGTTGGAAAAGTGGGGCGGCGCACCCCATATTGGCAGACTTCCTGGCACAAGACAACAACAATATCAATCCTGTTTGAAAATTAAGAAACTAAAAGGATTAAATTTCATTAATGGAGGCGACTCTACATCTGAAGACTTACTATTTTTACAATTCATAATTACATTGTCAATTCAAAAGAGTAGTTTTACCTTATTTATTATCAGTAACCTTAATAAAAGCAAATTTTAAAACTAATCATAAAATAAATAATCATAAAATAAATAATCATAAGAACATTTGAGCACTAAAGGCAATACTTTTGTGAAAGGTACTTAAAAATTTGATTCTTACTCAGCTCTTGATCAACACGATAAAAAATATCTTAAATTAAACATGTTGTAGTAGTAAGGATGAAACCTAGTTAATTAATAGTTTTATCCTAGTTTTTATTCTCATCATTAGATTTAATTAGGTAGAAATGTATTCTTTCTCATCAATTTATAATACTTTCAAGAAATATAAAAATTTAAATATCTATATAAAGTCTTCAAAACTAAATTTTCACTTTCTTTAGAAATAAAGCTACTTAAATATATTTTTTATTATATTTAGTTGTTCATAGTTAATCGCTAAATATATATTTTTTTTAGCAAAATATTCTAAAAACAATAATATTATTAAATTAAACTGGTTGAAATTTATTTATTACCTTAAAATCATTGTTTGTAATGAAATAATGAATAATTCAGCGTCTTGAAAAAGTTTGACAATTTGACATGCTTATAATATCTCAGTTTTAGCATCAAAATATAAATTTCTCATTTAGAAACCATTATTGAAAATAGTTTATGACTATTTGAAAATAGTTTGTGACGTGCATATAGTTTATCAGCATGTTCTATAACAAATGTTAGAAATAATTAGAGACAGTTTAAATTTACTTCATAGTTTGGTTATGCAATATTTATCACAATTTCCCCAGTCACTGGACTTTTGTTATGTTATAAGTAATTCTTATCATTTAAAAATACAATTTAGTGTAATATACTTTTATGGCCATTTAAAATATAATAATAGTTATGAAGCATTTCAATTTTATGTATTAAAATTTTTACCCGAAGAAATGGCAGATAAAAAAATTGAAATTATGTAAATAAGTTTACATTAATGAAACGCCAGAAAAAAAATAGATCATTAAAACATGAAATTTTACTTCCAAAAATTATTTGAAATTGCAAACTTTACCATAAAAAAAAATATGATGTGTTATTAAACATACTTGAACATTGGGTGTTTTGTTAATATAAAATATCCATTTTATGCGGAACATATAGATAGAGTTAGAACCAATAACATAAGATTAAATTCTGAACTAGAAATCAATATATAAAAATATTTGGTTTCAAAGAAAAAAGTCTGTAAGTCTTTGGCAAAGAATACTCCTTTCTTTCCATTTCATTTCAAGGTAAAACTGTAGATTACATTCAGTAGTATATATATATATATATATATATATATATATATATATATATATATATATATATATATATATATATATATATTAAAACTATGAAAATGCTTCTCGGACTTCAGATATTGTTTGTATGCGGA
This sequence comes from Latrodectus geometricus, assembly GCA_026290005.1. Lineage (NCBI taxonomy): Eukaryota > Metazoa > Arthropoda > Arachnida > Araneae > Theridiidae > Latrodectus > Latrodectus geometricus. The sequence continues at coordinate 31,615 of JAPDSC010035496.1, forward strand.
TTACGCTTATGGTATCGAAAAAGGCGAAAAAGTTCGAAAGAAAATCAAAAAAGAAAAAATAATACCTCTCTCTTTTCATTTTCGACCCCACATCCCTTCTTAAGTCCTGGATCTTTCTCTTTGCACTCCCACGCCTCCTTCGGTTTCCTACCCAATATCTGACTTCCAAATGGGAATGTCTGGGTATCTATCGGTACATTCACACACACAAACAGGAAGGAAGAATAGGAGGGAGGAGGAGGTGAAAAAAAAACCCGCAGTCACCACTTCTCACAAAAAGTGATTTTTCTCTCAGCTTGAAATTCCGGAGCAGCTCTCAAATCCAGGATAACTCTCTGAATAAATAATTCCGGATGCCAGCCGGATTTATGAAGGATTTTATATTCGGTGGATTTAGGGATGGGGGGTGGAAAAAAACTTGGGAGGGTGTAAGCAAAGAGCGTTTGGGGTGTCGAAGGGTGTTAGAGGGATGATCGCTCCAGGGTTTCCTCAATCCTCAGGTGGTTATCGGTTACAGTTAGGCATCTAAGGTTTCCTACAAGTGACAAAACAGGAAGGGAGGGAGAGAGAGAGAGTGTTAAAATAGTATTCCAAAGAAAAAGTTGATTCCTCCCACTCATCAAATATTTCATCTAATTTTAGGGAAAGCATTTTAGCTAAAAACATTTCAGTTGATCTTTATTTTCTTTTGAATTTACAAAACCATATTTGTTATTTAATAAACTTAAAATTAATGTTTGCCATATTTTGTATTAAAAAATAGAAAATTTAATAACGAAGATATGCAACATGAAAGATTAGCTTGGAATACAATTATTTCAAATACTTTTTGTAATTTGCTTTATTTCCACACCTTTGTATAAAATCCATCAATAAAGTATTAAGTTAAGTTTTTTCCTATTTTATTAACATTTGAATTGGAATATCTTACGATTTTACAATAAAGTCACTTAAAGTCTTGTATTCTTTGATGAAAAAAGAAATTTGTAAAAAATTTAATTTTCTAATATAAATACTATGTGTTATGCATAATTAATTGTACTCTCAAACTTGAATATTTTAAAATGCATGTCATGAAAATCTGTTTAAAATATTCATCTTTCTTATATAGTTTCGATAAAATAAAGGGTAATTTTATCAGAATTAAAACTACTTTTTTCCTTATTTTAGTAACCGCACGTATTCTGAAATTTACTTTAATTAAAAAATAGAATTTTGCTGCATTTTGCTCTTATACTTTCAATGAATTTGTTTTCTGCGATGGAAGAATGTATGTTTGGGGATTATTATTTTAAAAATCCTTCATAAATGATTTCAAAAAAATAAAAATTGCACACAAGATCAAAAAATGTATGGGAATGAAAACTTTCTACACAAATTATGATAGTTTCAAATATATTATTATTAGTTATAAAAACTCATGTTCTTTCTTGGTTATAAGCTTTCTTTATTTTCTTATCATATATTAAATATATTGGAAAACGCATATATTATGGAAAATAAATTATATACATATAAAAAAATCTTAATCAGGTTGTTAAAAAGATTTTATGTAATGGAGTTAATTTTTATCAGGATTCCGATCTCTATCAATCTTAAAATTAAAATTATGTTTCATTTCGAAGTTTTAGTTACAGCGTCTGTATTCTTAATTTCAAATATAATTAATGCTAATTTAATTTCCCTGTAAAGTTGCTTATGCTTCAATATAATCAATTCAAGCGATATTACGTTCTGCATTGGAAATATTCTAGCTTCACGATAGTAGGTAAAGTTCTTTTTTTTTCGTTTAAAAGTACCGTCTATAGGTAGCTGGGTGTAGAAAAATTATTTATGACATTGAGTTTCCTTTCTATTTACTTTCTCACACCATAATTTTTTTTATAAAAGTAATGATATTTACTATATTGTTTAAACGAAAGTATTTTCGTCTTTTCCGTTGCGTCAACGATCGGAAATGCATTGAAACGTGATTGAAATAAATTCAGATGTCCATAGATAATAACTTTGTAATTAAAGATTGTTTTTAAGTAATATGCACACACTTGATTTATTTTTCGCTAGTCTGTACACGAAATTTCCTTTCGGGATGTAAAGCGCCATTTTGATATCCAATTAATTAAAATATTTTGTAATGTATACATTTTTATGAGTTAAACTGTGAACCTTCAAATTTTTATTTTTAAGTAAAATTCAGAAGTGATGTTAAGTCAAAGTGATTTTTTAAAATTATTCTACTATGCGCCAAACTGAAATGTTTGTCTATTTGATATATCATATTCAAAAAAGAATTAAAATAAGTTATGGTGCTGTTTTCGTTGGATTAATTTAATATTTGCTATTTAGTTCATTATCTGAATAAAATTTAAAATGTGTTTTAAAATATGTATACTTTTATGTGTTAAACTGTAGAGAGAAAACTTCGTTATTTCGCTTTTTTTAAGCTGAAACAACATTTAGAAATGGTTTTTTATCTTTTTGAGATTTTTGTTTATTTTGAAACGCTGTTTAGAAAAAATATATTTTATTTTTTCAAACAAAAAGCTTTCACCCGACAAAATCTGGATACACATTTTTTTTCACGTTAAACTTAAAATAAGTAAGAAGGAATATGTGTCAGGTGTCAACTTCAAATTCATTGAATCTTGTGTAAATTTTCTTAAATGGAATGAAAATAATAATAAAATTAAGAAATTATATATACACTATATTCATAGAAAAATTTGAATAAATTATAAAACTTGGATTTCAATTTAAAATTGGAATTAATTTTCTTTGCCCCAAATCCCGCCCTTAATAATAATTGATGTATACAAAATTATATTGTACACAATGAATTAATAAACTTTATTCAACGTTAATATTCCTATATCAATACAGTAAACTATATTTATATTAGATTGTATCAAAATTAATACTCTTGATTGTGAATTTTATACTATTTCTAAATACTGGTCAAGTATTTAGTCGTTAAATAAATTTGAAATGTTTAAACAAATAATAAAGTATCTGAAATAAATTATAATCGTATTTGCATAAAACAGGAGTCAAGTCAAACTTGAATTTTTTCTGATCCTTTTACCCAAATTCATCAGTCAACAAAACTGCCTTTATTACATGGTTATTAATACCATACTACTTTTTGCAAATTATTTAATTAGTAAGGCTTATTACAAAATAAAAATAATGATGTTAAGGTTAAGTTATGACGGACATTTTTGGAGCTCTATGCTAACATGCTTGTAACTCACATTGAAGAGGATAAATGGAGATTATTTTTTTTAATAATTAAACACACGTGCCATAAGTACCCGTTTAGGATACAGGTTTGCAACCATTCACACTAGAGAAGGATAAAGGCAGGAGAGAGAGAGAGAAATACATCCATGCCCGAACCGAAATTCGAACCCAGGTCCTCCCAATCCGTAGTCAGGAATGCTGACCACTGGACAGGGTAGGCAACAGGATGTTAAGAAAAAAATAATAAACGTTTTTAACTGATTAATGTTAAAAACCTTATCGTTATTAATACCGAAACAAATGTTTCTATTAGTAATTGAAATTTAGTTGATTTAATTGAATCTAACAAGATTTGTTAGAAAATTTACAAAATTCAATCCAGTCCAGGTAAATTCCTAAGTTTTGTCTTTTGTGTTCTATTTATTTTAAAATATATAAATGATCATTTTATATTAATACCAGTCTTTTAGTAATACCAGTATTTTTAATAATAGTCAGTCATTGTAAAAAATATGTAAAATGTAAATTTTATGTTTGATTTAATTTTTAATTAATTTTATTTAATATTTAAAATAACTTTTGTAGTTGATTACGTACATAAAATATACTATTCAATGAAATTCATGGAAAAAAAAGGTATTCATCAAAGGTTTATGCACCAGTAGATGTAACAGGAAGTTCCATAAATTACATTCAATTATTTTTCAAATATTGATGTATCATCTTGAGACAATTATCTTGGTATTTCAAGCAATAAATTTTTTTAATGGCTTCCGATGAGACCCCGAATTACTATAAGTTATGTAGACAATATTTTGATTACATTCAAGTTTATGGTCAATCGTAACCACACGAAATGGAATGAAAACTTACACCAAGGCTAAAAATTCCTGGTAAGACAGCATCAAAACACATTCTACTCGTGTTATTACTTCATAAAATTCATGCAGATTTCCCCACTCGTCTCATTCCTCATAAAACTCATCGATACGGCGGGATCTCCCAGTGGCACGAATAACGACTTCATCAAACAAAATCTTCACTTCTGGCAAATCATCAAGCAGAAGTTTATACAGCCCAACATTTATAAACCATCAGAATCCCCATTCTGAGACACTAGATGGCTCTGAAGATGGCGATCTTAGATCTAATTTGTGCCGCGAGAAGAAGCCTATATTGTCCTAACCCTTTATGACCATCGAAGATGAAAATTAGTCCCAACGAAATTTCCACGATCCTCAACTTTTCTGCTGAAAATCACGTCCGAAGGAATCAGATATTTAAGAGGCTGAATCCCACCCCCACACTTCCTTCATGAAACCTATGTTTGCTAAAGGTGATTACAGAGGGAAAAGCTCTATGTTAGGGTTAGACATCGAAGCATAAAATGGCCTTATAAAGTTGGCTCTAACCTTTACGTTCAGCAGTTGTTCCCAGCATCATAAGTGACGTGAATAACGGCGCATTTTACGCTCACACCCGCGTAGCCATAAATATTATAACGCGCATAAACAAAGGGTTGGCGCGTTTTGATGATTTGTTACGCGATCGGGTTTATCTTTTACAAGGGTGGCTTTATGTTTCCTCATGGCCAGCGAGCGAGATGTAAATCAGAAAGCGATGATGTACTTCATTAGCTTCGTAAATACGTGTTACGCCGATGAAATGGATCGAGGCCCGTGTTATTGTCCTTGATCTTCACGGTTTACGAGAAGATGAGGATTTGGAAATACTTTGGGGATTAAAAGGGAATTTTTATGAATTGAAATTTTTAATATATATCTATGCTAACGATTGAATAAAAGTTCAAAATAATGCGAGAAATTATCATGTTTGCGATTAATTACTTTGCGTGAATTTAAAATAAAATATGAGTAAAATTTCAATCAAGCCCAATGTAAAGTATAATTTGAAGCCAATGTGTCTACTTCAAATAGTGCCAAAATTATATGTATATGTGTTTTGAAATTGTATTTAATTCAAACATTTCAATTTATTTTAACCAAGTATTAACATATCATGTTCACATTTATAAATAATTAATACCAAAATAAAAATCATTTATACGGTGACATTATTTTTTAAATAAAACTTTCTGGCATTTTCCCCCATTTCCTATGTAAAATTCTTCATAGTTTTTTTTAAATGAATCTAAAGAATCAAATATTCCTCTCGATAAAAGTAAATTTAATTATCTTTATTTTACACAGATTCATAATCTACAGTTTCTGCATTTCTGATGTTATTTATAGTGATATTCTCTTGCAGTACGTTGAATACATTTAAAAAGTTACATTTTACAGTAAAAAGGAACTAAAGAAAGAAATATATCAATCTAAACAATTTCGACAACATTTAGAAATTTGTTGAGCACAAATATACGCTGAACAATATTTAAAGAATTATATAATTCAAGTTAATCTGTCATAGTGCATACACTTAATATAGAGTGATCCTTTTTTTCTTTCAAAATGTTACAGAATATTGAGATTTTATAATTTAAACTCCACTTTCATATCTCTATCATAGAAAAATTGTTGTATTATGTATTTACAAATTTGTTAATAATTCTCTGGAACTTATGATATTTTCTTTACGGTAAAAAATAAAAATTTAGAAGGTTATCAACAATAAGCAACTGCCTATTGTTGTAATGAAGTAATATTGATGAGGTAAGACGTTATGATGTAGACTTTCATGTTGTTGTAAAGATTTCTAAGTATTGTCTAAAAATATCTGATTGAAATGGCTCCTCTCATTTTAAAGTCAAATGCTACGAGCTATTATGTTATGAACACAATAATTTTTAGATTATAAAAAATTTCTGAATCAATGCATTGTACGTATTGTAAATAGAGACATTGTATAAAGTTGTAGAAAATATCGAAACTCTTACAGACAATTTATAGTTTTAGTTCTAATAAAACATATTTTTTCATGTGAAACTTTTAATACTCGTGGAAACTTATATCGCCTACTATGTCTAGTGGTCAGCGTACCTGACTGCGGATAGGGAGGTCTGGGTTCGAATCCCGGTTCGGACATGGATGTTCTTTCTCACTTTCCTGTCTTTGTCCTTTCGTTGTATGAATGAATTATGATTGTTTGCCTACCCTATAAACGGGTACCTACGGCATTGTGTCGGACTCCACACCTAACTGCGGTTCAGTTGAAAAAGTGGAGCAGCGCATACATACATCCAGTCTGGCTGGCAGTCGACAAAAAAAGGAACTTATATAATTTTCAATTACGTTTGGAGAGTTGTGCTCCCTTAAAGTTTTCATTTGGAAAATAATATGGAAGTTTAATCACTTTTTTTCGAAAATGATAAAGGAGTGAAGAATCAGTTTACGGGTGTTTTTCTGCTTATTCATTTTTAATATTCTTCATATATATTTTAAGTTAAGAAAATAACAAAATTAATAACATACATTGTATAATCAATTTTTTTT